>CATIWR010085292.1:0-17128 GCA_949677035.1 Omphalea diandra | reverse complement strand
ACAAACCTGATTGTAATTCCAACATCTGGATCAACATATATGAAACATTAATGCCAGCAACAGCAAATGGATATTCCCAGGTTGCTCGCTTCCCACCCTGCTTGAACAATAACCTACGAAAAGATGCCTTCATTTTGCATTTTCATACGATTAGTAAAAAATCATAACTCATTTGATGTGTAATTTAAGACATCAGGAATGTAGAAACAACAACTCAAAAAAGAGACTCTGAACAAAGGAAAAAAAATATAAAAGAAATAGTTGCATTAATCCTTGAAAGAGTCAAAGAGGCATACCGGATAAGTCCTAGCGAAAAACAGCAAGTTTTCAAGAGCAATATAACCACAGCCCCTAAGGACAAAAGTTAATTCATTATAAGAGAAAATACATAATGCAGAACAAAATCAAGAAAGAGCATATTTGCTTAATGTAATTCATAATGCATTGTGGCCATGACATCCTACTAAGGCACAACAGATGGAATGGGGGGATTAATTGAGTAACTCTGATTCTTGAAATGAAGTGCAAATAAGATATAATGGACCCTTTCTTATGTGATGTTCGACACATACTAAATTGATACTCAAGTTAACAATCTATGCATCAGTAGTCAGAGATGGAAAGAGAGACTCATCTTAATTAAAGAACCAGAAAGAAATTTACCTGAAGTCAGTGGATGGATTCGGACCTTGCCACCCCATCTCTTTCCACTGCTCAGAGATCAAGCCTTCCAGAGCAACATCTGGAAAGGCTGCATTCCACAACGATAAAAGAGCTTCCTAGCAGCAAGAAAAGAATATGAGAGAAATCAAATGGTATTAAGCAACAATAAGAACAAGTTACATAAACTAGAAAATCATGTATCTTATAACCATCTGCAATAATCAAGAAAGTACTTGATGATCAGGACGAGTCTCATCAAATGGTGTTTGCAATCGCTCTTGAAGCTTTTTAAGTCTTTGCTCCTGATAAGAGTTAACAACATATCACAACTTTAGAGAAGATAAGAATGACAAATCAAGTCATAGATGATCATTTTATCAAATCATCATGCAACCTTCCACTGGAGAAGGCATTTTTTTGTGGTGTTTACAAAACAAACATGGACAATACTCATCTCGAATGACTTCGATGGTGAGATGATTACTGCCATTTGTGTAGGAGGTTGACTCTTCTTTTGGCATGTTTAAGTGATATTTTGTACTTAAGAAAAAAATGATTGAGTTTCTTAATATTGCAATACTAGAGTCCAAGATTGAGACCACTGAGGAAAAGACAGCATTAAAGAAATCCAACTGATGTCTGAGCCTATTTCCAACTATACAGACCAGAGAACTTTGTCACTTGGCTGCGCTTCATGAATGGTACTATCAACTTGTGGATCTTTTTAACACAAACAACACACACAGGCACGCTGTAAGAATGAAAGTGCACCTTCATCCGGTATGTAAGATTAAGCAAAAAAATTGACATATGATTAAACACAAGGAGGGACATGACATGCTTACTTAATACTTCTATTCACCTGAAAAGGAGTCAAAGAGAACCCAAGAAATTTCTCATTTTGTTTGTTGGTTGAGCGATTGAAAAGCCCTGCAAACCATGCTCGTGGCCCGACCATAGCATTAGCTGCAACCACCAAAATCTGATTGGTGAAATAAGAAAATGAATTCAGTGGAATTTTGCAGATTATATACACATATTTTAATCTTTAGAAACCTTATTGGTATGAAATTAGAATATTTCATAATCTATTATTTGTTCCAATCTCTATATACTGAGACAAGGGAGAGGATAAAGCAAAAAAAAAAAAAAGAAGAAAAGTGATGCAACATAAATCAAGTCAATGTCACAGATAATCAATTACAAATATCTGCAACTCAAGAGATATATGAACTAAATTAAGATTGAAATGAAGAACACTAAGAGAGCTAACCAGAGTCAACTACAATATTTATCCTTATCTAACCAAAAAAATGAAAGAAAGATACTACCCATGATTCGGTTTCAGAATTCAAATTGGTTCAAATCTTAAAAATGTATGCTATTCAAATCTTAAAAATGTATGCTATGTAGTTATTTCTATACCACAATGCTGTTGCCATTGACCTTTTGTTCAAATTCTTACAGCAGCTTCCCACGAGACTGATGAATGCAAGGTTGAGAATTCAGGGAAGTGCATATAACCTCTGGAGATAAGGGCTATTACTAGGAGTTAAGCTAATTACAAATATTCATTAATAACCCAGAGAAGGATACAAAAATATAAAATATCTTAGAAAACCTTATGACGCAATCACAATGTAGAGTATTGATATGAAGCTGTACTCACTAAAACATTGAGTTAGCTGCGAAATTACGTGAGTGGAATTGTAAGACCATTCCAACTCTTCACTTCCCTTCTCTGATCTCCAATAAACTTCATCCTCATCAACCTACATTCGAATTATGAAAGGACATCTCAATGTCCAATAGTTGCACTATAAAAGTGATCTATGCATATCTGTTTGTTGTGAAGATTAAATATCTGCGTTATGCAAAGTGGCATTGTGCTCAAACAGGCTGTATAGTGAAACGATGAACATTGCAAAAAAGGAAATGAAATGCATGAATGGGAAGTTTGGCTTGTAAGATTCTGGGAGAATAGAGGCCACTTTAAAGTTACAGAAAATGTAAATCCAATTGGGTTGATACAAAAGATAGACACTTTGCAAGAGCTTATGGAAAACAAATTCATATTTAGCAGTAAAGCAACAATACACTCTAAAAATTACAGAGCTAATTCACTTAGAAATGCACATAATTAAGAGGCTCTCGACGACCATTAGCAACTAAGTATGCAAAAATTAATTAATTAACCAACAAAAGAAAAGCTGGTTAAGGAAGAAGGGCATATGCAGGCAATAATCAATGCCAATACTGAGTACATCAATTATGACTAATTTGTTATCTAACTAGGCGCATAAAGAATTAGAAGATATTGGCAATAAGCATAATTATTCACAAAATGGGCACTTCCAACTAGTTCTAAATCATCATCAGCATTGGTCAGGAAAGACACAGATACAAAAAAGATGTGAGAATTTTACTCTGCGAAGAGAAGAGCAAGAGGGAAAGCATTGTCTACTCTTCCTTAATGTCATGAGGTGACCAAAGATTAAAGTTTGATTCTTTTTACCCTTTTTAACCGAAATCAAGAGGCGAAAAGACAAAAAGGCAAATGTAAAAATGGGGGACAAGACAAATAATTGCAAGCAACCCATGCTCACCTATTATTCAACTCCCATCATAGTAGATACACGGAGTCAAGAAATGCAATCATGGGTTAAATACAGTGATACCCAGAAGTTAACTTTTGAAGACGGACAGATTAACAGCGCAATTAATGGGATCCTTATGCATCAGCTTTTCACTGCAAAAAGCTAGTAACATAAAAGAAAGATTGAAATTTTTCGAAAAAGTTGGGGTAAGTGTCTCTCCAATGTAATAACAATAGCAAACAACTAATACTCGAGAACATAGAATCTACTAAAACAAAGAACAAACACATAAGTTACAGATGATAGAAAAGAAAATAGATTTTACCTTTTATGCCATCAGAAAGAATGGCATGGTGATGATTATAGCGGTGGTGGTGGAGATGAAGTGGTTGATGTTACGAAAGATCAATGGGACAAAGTAATGGTGGGGCCAGAAATGGGATAGGAAGAAGAGAATGGAAGTGAAAAAAAAGAGGAAGGGAAGGAGAAGAATGGCCATTTTTTGGTATAGATTTTTTTTAGCATTCATACATAAGCAAATTAAGTAATGGATTGTTTATGGAAGCTGCATCATTGGTGGTGGCTATTTTGTCTCTGTGTGCATGCTTAAGGCAAGTCACACCAGCCAATTTCCTACAATCTTGGCTTTATCTTAGCTGGCTCTCAGGTGCCCAGCCATGCATGGTCCATGATCAAATTCTCTGTTGGATAACTACAATCAACTCTCGACAATTTCTCCAGTTATTTTTTTGTTTGGGGGTGTCAGAGTTCAACTAGCAATTTTGTTGTTATTTATGATTACAATAATAAATTTTAAATAAATTTAATATTTTATTTTATTAAAATTAAATAATTAATTATTATTTTATTAAAAATATTATTAAGTAAAATAAAATAATAAAATAAATTTATCAAAATTTGTAGTTATGTATAAAGATAATTATAATAAAAATTTTATTTTAATTCATACTTACAATCTTATTTGATATAATTTCAAGAAAAAAATATTAAATTTGAGTGAAATAATTCTTAATAATCAATCAAGTAAATACTATTAAGTATTTCATAATAAAAAGAAAATTAATAGATAATTATATATTATATATATAAATTTGTAAGGTAGTTATATTAAAATATTATCAATTAATTAATATCTTCAGTAATTTTTGATAGTGTATTACACTGTCACTAATTCTCATATAATCAGAATTTTGAATAATCAATAAAATTAATTTAAATCTTGGCTTTTTTATTTAAAATTTTTTACTTTTTAAGTTTATTTGATTTCTTATTCAAAATTTTTTTATATAACTTTAATTTCTTGTTTAGAATATTTAATTTTTATATTTTTAATTTTCTATTTAAAATATTTTTATATATCAAGTAATTTTTTATTATTTTCTATTTAGAAATTTTTAATATAATAATTTTCTATCACATAATGTAAAGTGATGATCAATGAATATATTGTACACCATTGTTTGACAAATGAGACCAACTGAAACTAATAATTTATATTGGTTGATATTGATAATTTATTGATTTAATTAAAGACATCCTGTTCTTTGAATACAATGTTATTTTTTTTAGATTAATGATAAAAATAATATAATAAATTTAAAATTTAGATAATGTATCCTTAAATAAAAATTAATTTTTTTATTAATACTTTAAATTATTAGATTTTTTTCCTTTTATAAACATCGTATAATTATTGATGCAAGGGGGGAAAAAAACTCTTAAAGAAAAAGACTCATTGGTCTCGAAACCAAAAAATTTAACCTTTTGTTATATGTGTTAAAAATGTTAGCCCAAGTTTTTGTTTTCTTCTCTATATACCTTATGAAAGATTGATTCTAAATGCTATGTAGGCAAATTTAGGAGAAGCCTAGGCCAATCAGCTGCTCAGCAACCAATGATGAAGAAGAGCAACCAGTGACAAAGAAGAGCAACCCATCAAAGCCAGGCAGTAAACTTAATAGGCATATATTGAGAAAAAACAATGAGTTCATTAATAATTAATTAATTTTATTTTTTATTTAATATATGATTAAATATATTAATTATTTCATAAAAACATTCGATATTTTTCATTCAATATATTAATTAATATATTTCATTCAAAAGTTCTTAAGACATTGAGTTAATATGCTTTTCTATTATATATAATAGAAAAGCATATCAATTAGTTCATTAATTTCTTTATAATAATAATTTCATTTGGGGTGTTCGTTATAATATATATGAGTTGGAAGAACTTCTCTCAACAGAAAGTAAACAAAATATTCATGATCAAAATGACAAGGAAAAACTCTGTGACTACACAAAGAAAGGGAAGCCTAAGGTACAAGGTAAAATTGGCCAAAAGGAAAAGCAAAACTAGGGAAACATCAACTCCTAATATATCCTACCCTACTAGTTACAAAGTAACCCTATTAAAAAATAGATTAAGCTACTTAATTTGATCATGGTACAGGGTAAGATTTGTTTCTACACATGCACTTGTAAGCCATGGGGCAAGTCTCAGCCTCTTCAAGTGATGAACAAACAAAGCTGACCATTACTAGCCTGCATGGTGAGCATGATCCACATGCATGAGAACAATCAGGCAAGCTTGATCCTGCAATTTGGACTGCATCTGCTCCCCTTCTCTTTGTTGCCCTAACGTCCCTGTAGACATTTGGATTTGCAACTCTTGTCATCTTAGGCTGCGCAGAATGGTGATGCCCATGGTCTGTTCAACATCAATTAAAAGGACAACATTAATAAGCCACATATATGAGGAACAAAAAAAATATATATATACATAATTTTTTTTTGAGAAAATTAAGTAATTCTAAGTAAAATAATTTTTTGTTACGTTTTCAACAAAAAGGGTTTTTCATGCATTACCAAACTCATATGTTCAACAACTGATATTAAACAAAATCCTGACTTAATATATAGAATGAGAAAATACGAATGATTCTTTGATTTAGTGGTATCAGAGTCATTTTTAAAATTGAGAAATTGTAAGTTAAAACTGATCAATAAATTCAATAAAAGAAAAATAAAAGGAGAGAGAGGGAGTGACATACGTGTCCGAGGCCTGCCAATATGCCTTGCAGAAATGGCAGCCGGGAGAAGAAGGAGAGCAATGATTAGTAGAGCAAAACAAACACAACTCTTCATGGCTTTCAAATGCTGAAATGTATATCTTTGCTGTATGAGTATGGATAGTGTAATTCTTTATGATTACTCAAGTAGGTTAAAAGAGAGAGCAAAAAAAAAAAAATTTTTTTTTTTTGAGATACCAAATGGGGTGAGGAAGTAGAATGGAAGTAAAAGGAATATATAAAGGAGAAGGTAGGGAGAGAGTATATTGAAGCAAATCACAGGCAAAAGTGTGCTTATAAGAGGTGACAAAATAAGGTCACATGAAAATAGAGTGCAGTGCAGAAGAAAGAGTCACAGGACTCGGCCTATATATTATTAGCCTTCTCCTCCTCCTTATACAATAACTAATGACAAAGATATGATATATGGAAACATTTGAGGAATTTAGTGAAATTCAAAGAGCTTCTTTTATATTACGTGATCTCTGACTATAAAGTACTAACACAATTCATATATAACCATAAATGCATGCATAAATATATAAATATATGTGGAGGGATTTTCAAATTTTCTTGAAATCTTGAAAATTGGATTAAAAGCTATCGCTAATATAATAAATTGGGTACTGAAGTTTTAGTGTGATTGCCATAAATGTTTTCTGCGCCGCCTAACTTAAGCTTTGAGCCACCTCACGCTGATGCATGGCCTACTTATTATAACTACTGTTTGGGATATTTTACATAATGAAATTTATACCTTATTATCATTAAAAATCCATATCATAACAACGTAGCTTTAGCAAAGATTTCCAATCGTTGGTCAATGTTCCCTACTTGTTGGCTAATGATATATAGAGTACCTCTTTGCATGCATAAGATTCAACTATACGTATTGGAGTAACATTAATTAATAAAATAAAGTTAATTATTTAACTCAAAAATTAGTAGTTTCTGATGATTTTTTTTTATAATCTCCTTTCTTTGTTACTGTACAGTGAATATTTTTTTTCTTTAAAATAAAAATGAAGATCAATACATAAATAATAATTGAGTTAGATGATTACATACGCTCAACTAAGAGCAAGTTTGATGAAAGGAGATTTTTTCTAATTAGTTATACATTTTTTCATTATAAAATTTATGAAAGTTCATAATTAAAATTTTATCAAAAGAATTAGATTGATACTATTATGAATAAATAAAAATATTCTCAAAACCTGGAAATATAATAATTTAACAAATAAAATTTAAATTTTATAATAGCAGTGCAAACGTGCCTTTAGATATCTTTTTTGGTTACTTAGGTTCAAACATGAGGTTTAAAATTATAAACCCAAAATTATATAAAATTTTTATTAAGTTAAAATTTATTAAAAAAATGCTACCGACGTTTGTACATCTCAATTAGCTTCTAGCTAGAAGGCGAAGGTGAAAGGGTAGGCTAAAATTATTGTTTTGGGAAGGGAAAGAAAGGATGGATCAGATTATTGTTAATTATTAACGAAATAGATTAATAATTTGAGCTAGCTACGTAGGTCCTTCTCCCCTCCGTTTAAAATTCATAATGATTGTGTACTAAAGTACTGACCTGACCCTCCAACCAACATAACAACATCCTTATTGTAGGTCTTTTTAATTTGCGGGGAGAGCATATTTTCTTAATTTGAATTTTCTATGAAAATGACTATATATATATTATGAAGAAATGAGAGAAATGTTGTAAATTTTTGTTTGGCAGAATGACTTCAAAGTAATATTTGTTTCGCATTTCAAAATTCTAAGTCAACGAAAATGGGCTCCCAATTAACTTTACTTGAGACGTTTATTGCTTTTCAGGTAAATTCTGTCTTTTCAAATTTTAAACTGACATTTTTTTGTTTTTTTTTTTTTTTAAAATTATTATTTTATTATCCCATTATAGAAATTTCGTCTTGAGAACCGCTTTAATTTTATTTTTATTGTAATATGTATTTTCTATATTTGGCATTAAAAGCAATGTTTACAAAAAATTAAAAAAAATTATTTTTGTATTTTTCTTCCTATTTGGAGTAGGATTTAAATTTCCTCTCTCTCTCTCTCTCTCTATATATATATATATATTGTAAGTCTGTCAATTATTCGAATGGTTTTGTTGAATTAGTAATATTTTGGTGAGAGTATTTCCATTTATCCTTTTAAATTTTTGATATTTTTTGAAAATCAATGAATTTTTAATATATATTTATCTGACATTTGTGCTTAAATCAACATATTTATACAAAGTTATTTTCTAACTTTCCACAAATTTAAATTCATAAGACTTTTGCTCCATCAATACACTAAAAAAGTCATTTTTTCTTCTATTAAAGTAATTAAGTTTGAAAAGAGCTAATTATGTATTCTAAAAATTAAAAAAAGAAAGAACTAATTATAAATTTATTATGTATCTTTAATTCTTATTCAGCGAATAAGAACATATTTAGCATTGCTAATATAAAATTTTGATTTTATTAATAAAATTTAATAAGTATTAATAAAATCTTCCATTATTAACTTTCTCAAAATCAACTTGTCATTCACAAAATTCATATTAAAAAAAATCTATAATCAGTCAAAAAAAATTTTTTCTAACTTTTACTCGTAAATCAATTACTGCTATTTGTAATAACAATGCGAAACACACTCTTAAGTTTCTTTAAGTTAATATACTAATATATGGTGAGCTAATTTGCAATGGCAGTGTGAGCTCAAGATTTTGGAGATTGTTGTGTGCACACAAATCGCTAAATTAAGAAGATTCACAGAGGTTAAGGTCAAACTTAGTTTAGATGGCTGCCTAGTTTCTTCCCCCCTTTTGAACACATGAAAGGGTGATGCCTTCTATGTGTGTATGGATGAACATTTTCAACTAATGCATGGATTATTAGTAATTATTATAATGCCGGCTTTCATGAAATTCCACATGTTGCATCACCCACAAGGTAAGAATACATAATTTTTCTAGATGAACATGTCACTAAACTAAAGGATTTCTTGCTGCCTAAAATCAACATTCTAGTCAATGGTCAACAAAAGGAAGCTTACTTACGGCTTCATCTAAAGACATTAATTTCTTCTTAAAATAAGTTTAATTTATCTGTTGTATCTTTTAATGTAGAATTTTTATTTCATTTTAGTGTTTTGTGCTAAGGAGTAAACACATAATAAATAAAATAATAATATTGCTTTATATTAGATTTTGTGATCATAATCTTTCTTTTTGCTAAGGATATTTTTAGGTTATTTTATATGTAATTGAGATAAATCTTTTTTTAAACGATTTTAAGAACATATATAATATAATTTGCGAAATCAATTTTTTAAGTATTGACTTTAAAATTTAAAGACAAAGAAATAATTTAAATAAAGTTATTTTTATGATGGATTAATCATATAAAAGAATAATTTAATAGAATTTGGAAAAAAAAAAAAAAAAAAAGAAGAAAAATAGCGTTCACGTGCTACATGTTGTCCATGCTTAAATGCGCCCGCCAAGAAGGGAAAACAAGAAATCATGGTCAAAACAAAGACTAAAAAAAAAAAAAGAAAAAATCTTTGGGTCTATATATTAGTACAAAATCAATAATCTCCAAGTTCTTGTTCCACTCACTTCAAACTATTTCTTAGTTCAGGATACATACAAGATTCAACCATGAACACCCTTGTTCGAAGCTACACCACAACAAATCTTGGCCGCAGATTAAACGGGTACGAGCATTTAGACCATTACTACAAATTGAACAAGGAAAATCTTGGCCGTCGAACACCTTCTTCCAAGGCTAAAAATGTGTCGACTCATCATTCTTTAGGATATAGAGTTGCAAGAGCTAAACAAAGGCAGATTTTTTTACAATCCTACAAGTTAGCATCGAGAAGTGAATTGAGAAGATCAAGATCATCATCAGGAAAGCTAAAGAAAGTGACCGTTAAGTTGAGGACAGTTGTGGTGTCGCTTGTGTCATTTTTGAGGCTTGGTGCTTCAAGGTCATCTTGCACTTCTAGGGCAGCAATCTGCGCTGCTTCTCCTATGAGAGTTACCAAGTTTTGTTAGTTTCTTCTGCACAGTGGATGATTTGGGTCGGATTGTTTTGAGTATGTTGATGTATGCTATTGAACACAACATTGGCTAATTAACAGGCTACTTCCCCATTTGTTAGAAAGTTAAGTACATTATTTTTATTTCTTGCATTGTACATAAAAGGCTTTTACTCCTCAATTGATCTAGCAATCTACTCCAATGGTGCAATTATAATATCATATTAACCTCATAATGCAACAAATCAGAAATTTAAATATTAACATAATTTTTTCTTGATAAATAAAATAAGATGCCAAGTAATTGATCATTCTAAATTAGTATCTCATTCAAAAATGTTGATTTTGTTTCCTTCCTATAAAAATAAACCCAAACTCACATTATTTGCAAACCACACATGGGGTTAGTGTCTAAAATAGAAAACATAGTTATGCAACGGCAAGGCTAAATACTCAATGTTCTTCCATGTCCGTACATATGTAACAAAGTCCTTAACCAATGGAGACAATTCCAACTCCATTTCCAAGATTTTTGGTTGAGGAGAAGAGCCTTTCTCCCTTCATCTTCCTTTTCTTCTTCTCTGTTCTCTTATGGACTATGCGCACCGTGGGGTCTATCCCCCCTCGGACCTTGAGGCATCAATGGAAGCTCCGCCCCCTTACCAACCAAAATATGTTATGCTTAACAGTCATAATTCAACAAACTTAAGACCCCCTCCTCAAAGGCGAAATGTTCCAAGGTATCACTCAAGCTATCATGGTAACTCCGGCGAAAATTTCTGCCTAAAATGCGTCTGTTGTTGCTTTTGCTTCTGGTTTGTGTTGATCATCATTCTTGCTGCAGCTATTGTTGCTCTTTACTCCTACTTGCAGCCTGAAATCCCACACTACAACGTTGATAGTTTTGATGTAAATGCGTTCAATGTTCAGAAAGATTTTAGCCTATATACAGAATTTGTTGTGACTGTTAAATCAGATAATCCTAACCAACACATAGCCATCGAATATGGAAAGGAAGGTTCTGTTGTTGTAACATATAGAGGCTCTTCTCTTTGCACTGGCAAGATTCCTGCATTTCATCAACCTTATTTGAACACAACTATGATTCATGTTACCTTGAAAGGAAAGAGCGAGTTCGGTTCAGGCCTTCAAGAAGCTCTCATGCAGAACAGAAACACAGGAAAGATCCCTTTGCTTGTTCAAGTTAAAGCACCGGTTTCTATTCTGGTTCAGGATTATCCTTTGAGACAAATAACTGTTCTTCTCAACTGTTCTCTTGTTGTTGATAACTTGTCGCCGCATAAGAAAGCCAGGATTTTATCAAGTACTTATCAGTATGCTCTTGAGCTTTAAATCCAATACATCAATCACCCATATTCTCTCTTCTCCTTCTTCACCGGAGAGGGATAGGAGAAGCAGAGTAGTATAATTTCATTCAACGCCATTTGCTTCCAATCATCAGAGGAATTTGGAAGCCTTATAGAATAGAAAATATATGTATGCAGGTGTAGATTGTATAATATAAGTTGGAATTTGTGTTAAGTGGTGTGTTTCTTGAGAGCAATTTCAATTTCTTGTAATATGACATCCATCTTATTGTTGTTTATTAAACAATTTAGGATTAGAATTTAATTCATTTCTGCTCCCTGAGGCTTGTACTCATTATTTCTTTAATCAAGACCAAAGATGTTGATGATACTTGAACAGAAAAACACAAAAGAATTTGTTCACTTTCCTACATTTTCTTGTTAATAAAATGGTTCTGCAAATGTGCAAAAATGTCTCTCATTAATAAAAGACAACGAAAATGATGAAATTCACTGCCAAAAGGTTAAATTAGTACAGATATATCATCTTCAGCTTCAGACATTTTGCTTATATTTTTAAATTTTAAGATTGAAAAGTGAAATGTTCTCTTCTGATGGACATCACGCTATACTATATATATATATAATCACAGTGGTGGCTAAAACATATATTTCCTCTAACCTTGTTCTTAACTTCTAGATCACAGATTCAATTGTAAATTTGGTGCATAAAGTGAAGTTTATAGACTGTTCCTATAGTTTTGGGGGATCTAAAGCTGTTACTAAATCAAGATTTGAGTTTCTAACCACCTTTTATAATGCACACATGGAGGGGTAATTTGTTTTGATATTGTTCTTTAGCCAAAAATGGCCTATATTGTACTTAAAATGAAAAAAAGGAGATTATTGCACCTTGATTATGGTCTAGTTCCTTTATAATAAAGGGGTTATCACTCAACTGATGAGTAGTTATGCATAGACAAATGGCAATCTTTAAACCCATCAGTTCCTGCATTTTGGGAGAGAAACTTGTTAGCTATTTATAGCTTCTTAGAGGCAATCAGAAACTCTGCCTGGCTTCTGGCTTCCCTCTGTTGGTCCTATCAGAGGCAGAGGTGAAGGTCGCAGAGGCTGCTGCTGTTTCTTTTGCACATTTGCATCACATACTATAGTAAAACTTCAGATTTTGTTTTTCTCATATCAGAAATTTGAATTTGATTATTTTTTTAAAAAAAAAAAAAATTCTTTTGCTTAACTCAAATCGTAGGTTTCAGCTGTTGGACTTTGGAAATGATCTCAGGTAGTTAACCGGTGGAATTAGGACTTTGGACATTGTCGTGTGAACAAGAATTGGAACTAGTCAGCTATGGTGCCACTATTGTTTTGTCATCGAGGTGGATCATAGGTATGATGAACAATTTATATGAAAGCAAACACACAATACTCTGAATGATTGACTCTGTTTTTGGATTATGTACTCTAGAGCATTTGCATGGAAAAAAAACCTGTAAATGCTCAGCCTGTCAACCATGATTCATAGATGCAAAATAGAGTATCCAGTCTACTATCTTGAACACAGGAAATATCTAGCAATCAGGTGCATTTCAAGAAAACACAGAAGAATCAAATTCAGGATGGAAATAATTAATGACGTACTCAGTTGATGGATTTTGACTTGCTTAATGAAAAATAATTTGCACTTGCAGGCCACAAAGAATCCAAAGAAAATGACAAGCATAATGAGAAACAACCCATGTGGATGGGCAGGCAATTTATCGTTGATGGCAGAGCTCCGAAAGAGGATACTGACCTTTAGAGACATCATAGACCTTCCTCCTTGTAATAGTTCTGGTCCCATCCAGGAGGTACTCATCTATTTGCTTTAGTGGCACCATGGAAAGTTTCAATCTACAATTTCGTTTATTCTTGAAAATTTTCTGTCTTGAATATTCTGGCAGTTGGTGATGAGCACCATTGAAGATCTCCACACCTTATATCCAAATGTTGTAAACAGTAATTTGACACCAGAAACGGAAGAAACCTCCTTAAATCAGGTTTATTTTACTTGCTTTACATATCTTCCAATTTGATTAATTGTTGTAAATACTTGAATCTGTAATCTAATATAATACTGTCTCATATAGGAATTGAACCACCTTTATAATGCTTTGAAATTCATTGGAGATTCATGGCTCAAAAATCATAAGTGGATAAGTTACTCTTTCAATGATACGAGTTGCATCATGGAGGATATTAATTTGGAGCAACTTAGTAAGATGTATTTCCTTTACCTATAAATGCTAACAAAAACTGAAGTTTAATTTAGAGTGATATATTTTCACAATGAAGGTCAAAAAGTCCTTGCAAAGCTCAACCACATGACTGACATTGCAAGAAAAATGTTTGATTTGATGGAAGAGGATGAGAAGAACAATGGTGGGACCATACAAGGTTTCAGAATGGGGGATATATTACGTGAATCCTACTTAAACAAGAAAATCACCTGTCCTTCACCAGATACTCCAGCAACATTCTCTCCCTCAGTTTCTTTCTCTATAGAACTTGATGAGTTTGCCAATGCTAAACGTGCATCACCATTCCTGTTGCCTCTAAGACTTCAAGCAGTGGAGAAATTGAGGCCAGTTGAAATAAATACCTTGCATTCAACTCGTCACCTATAAAGTCTGCTCAGTGCAACATTCCCATGAAAACAATAGATCAAATAGTTGATGACACAAGGAAATTGTTGTGCCAGCTGAAGTGAGTAATACAGGAGAAGAAGATTCCAAAAGTTCTAACACTTTGTCAAAGGTTCCCAGTTCTGATTCCAACATGATGTCTGAAGCAAAAGGATCAGCAACAGTATCAAACCGATCACCTCCGATGTTAGTATTGTCCAGTCCACCTCGAACAATGCCACCAAGCATTCCATTACCATCCTTCAATTTGCCTTCCAGTGAAATAGCAGAATCACCTTCTAAAGGCGTAGTGGCTGTGCCACCAATTCCCATGCTGCAAGCAAAGGGAGCTGCACCACCACCTCCTGCTCCATTCAGTGTTGTAAACGCCCTGCGTCTGAAGAAAAATACCAAATTAAAGAGATCAAGCCATATGGGAAACTTGTATAGGCTTCTCAAAGGGAAAGTGGAAGGTTCTAGTTTAAATGGTAAAATTTGTGAAGGGAGGTGTAGAATTGGAGGATTTGTAGGGGGAAATCAAGGAATGGCTGATGCAGTGGCGGAGATGACAAAAAGGAATTCTGCCAGCTTCTTCTGCTAATAGAATGCCAGAGTTGATAGATCAAACATTTATAATGTTTTCTCACTTAGGACTTGGTTTTCTCTTATGGACATTATAGATCAGCATACTTCCAACAGATTGAAAATGATGTCAGGAAGCATGCTGTTAGTTTGATTTTTTTTTTTTTTTTAAAAGGCTGACAAACTACTCCTTTATTATAAGATATATATAGAGTTAAACATAACAGTCATGCTACTTTTAAGCATAAATCATTGTACCATAACAACTCCTAAAAATCTGCAACATCTAAACTGATTCCTAAAATCAAGCAACAGATAAATTATTCCTAAATACTAGTTCTGCGGACTAAGGCAGTGTGCACATCTTCAACAATCTCCTCCTTGCCTTAGTCTTTGCAAACCCATAACTTGTTTATCAAATCTTCAAATCTTGCTTTTGGAAGAGCTTTGGTCAACAAATCTACAATCTGCTCCTCTGTTTTG
Source organism: Omphalea diandra (assembly GCA_949677035.1). Lineage (NCBI taxonomy): Eukaryota > Viridiplantae > Streptophyta > Magnoliopsida > Malpighiales > Euphorbiaceae > Omphalea > Omphalea diandra. The sequence goes on along the minus strand of CATIWR010085292.1, from coordinate 1,670 downwards.
CAATAAATCAACTTGATTTCACCTTTTTTCTGCTTTTCTCTCAAGTGATATAGCTTGATGTTGAAGTGCTTTGTTTTCCCATAAAAAACAGGATCCTTTGAGATTGAAATAGCAGCTTGATTGTCTACAAAAATCTTTGTTGGCTCAATCTGCTTTATGTGCAAGTCTGCAAGTATTTTTCTAATCCAAATTGCTTGGTTCACTGTAGCATTAGCAGCAATAAATTCTGCCTCTGCTGTACTTTGAGCAACCACATTTGTTTTTTTGAACTCCATGAGAAAACACCTGAATCGAAACTAAAACAAAAACTAGTTGTGCTTCTCATGTCCTCAATAGAACCTGCCCAATCACTGTCAGCAAATCCTTGGAGCTGGAAATCATGACAGCAAGAATACTTGATACCATAATCTGTTGTGCCCTTAATGTATCTTAAAATACGTTTAACAGCTACAAAATGCACTTTACTGGCACAATTTATAAACCTTGACAGCAAGCTTACCGCATACATTATGTCCGGTCTTGACGCTGTGAGATACATCAAGCAACCAATTAGACTTCTGTATAGCCCTTCATCAACTTTTTCAGCTCCATCTTCTTTGCTAAACTTCTCATTTTGATTCATTGGTGTACTAATGCCTTTGTAGTCTTCCATGTTAAATTTCTTAAGAATTTCTTTTGCAAACTTCTTTTGACATATGAAGACTCCATCATGGCCTTGCTTCACCTCCATGCCTAAAAAATAAGTCAATAGACCGAGATCTGTCATTTCAAAAGCTTTAGACATCTCAGCCTTAAATTCATCCACTAGCTTCTCATTGCTTCCTGTAACAAGCAAATCATCAAAATAAACAGACACTATAATTAAGTCAACATTTGATTTTTTTACATATAAAGTGGCTTCACTTGGACTTTTAACAAATCCAGGACTTTGAAGATAATCATCAACTCTGCTGTACCAGGCTTTGGGAGCCTGCTTAAGGCCATATAAGGCCTTTCTCAATCTGTATACTTTCTCCTCTTGTTCCTTGACTAGAAATCCCTCTGGCTGTTCAACATAGATTTCTTCTTGAAGATAACCATTTAAAAAGGCTGATTTTACATCCAACTGGAAAAGCTTTCAACCCTTTTGTGTTGCCAAGGCCAATAACATTCTGATAGTATCTAAGCGTGCAACAAGAGCGAAAGTTTCTGAAAAATCTACCCCAAAAACTTGACTGTATCCCTTCATAACTAATCTGGCTTTATTTTTGTTCACAGAACCATTAGCATTGAATTTGGTTCTGTAAACCCATTTTACTCCAATGATCTTTCTGTTTTGAGGTCTGTCTACCAACTTCCAAGTGTAATTTCTCTCTATCATATGAAGCTCCTTTCTCATGGCTCTAATCCATTTGTCATCCTTTTCGGCTTCTTTAAATTCTGCAGGTTCAAAGATAGCAACATTGCTTCTTTCATAGATATCAGACAGAGATCTTGTGCCACGAACTGGAACATCATTTACATTGTCATCAAGATATTGTAAATTCACTGGTAGCTGCTTTTCTAGTGATTCTTCCCAACTCCATTGTTTATCTTCCATAAATTTGACATCTCGACTTATAATAATTTTCCCATTTTGTGGTTGGAAAATTCTGTAAGCTTTAGAAGTGCTACTATATCCAACAAAAATG
>CATIWR010085291.1:0-18425 GCA_949677035.1 Omphalea diandra | reverse complement strand
AGCAACAAAAAATAGAAAAAAGAAAGAAAATAAAGCATTCCAACAACAAAAAAGGAAGAAAAATTAGAGAAAAATATAGGAGAAATAATATAAAAATATAGGGAGAAAATTAGATAGAAAAATTAAAAAAAAAATAATAATGTCAACACCCGATTTTACATCCGATTTTACCTGATTTCACCCGATTTTACCGATTTTAACGAGTCAAAACTCGATTTCACCCGATTTTACCACAAATCCGATTTTATATACGATTAAAATCGTTCACGTGATTTTGACTCGTAAAATCGTACGAGTCAACTCGTGATTTTGACAACTATGCTTGTGACTTACATTTTAACTTGAAATTCCAATGCCAACACAAAAGATACAGAGTGGATCACTACTCTTTGCACTATCAGCTTGCATTAGTGAAACTTAAATCTCCAAAATATGCCATCCATAGCTGGTCTTGGCATACAGCATGTTAAATTCTAGAGACAATGTTTTCTTTCACTATAAGCACAAGGCATATTTAAAGAAGAAAAAATCCCAGCACCGCCAGTGAAATTTAAATCACAAGAGGAAGAGGTGAAACTTGAAGTTTTTTGACAAAAAACTATATTTTGAGTGACCAACAGTTCAAGTTGCATGAGAAAAAGTAGTCGGCCCAAACAGTATTTCGATGGAGCACAAAGGCCTATCTACAGGTCGCCTGCCAAAATTGGCTCTAATGGTCAAGCTCTTATAACATGTTGATGGCACGTGTTGGATGGTAAGAGGCTAGTTGAAACCTTTATTATACCCAGTAGTTTTGTGTTGTCGAATCAACAGCACAAAATTACTAGGTTTGAATCAACAACAATGTTGATGCAAAAATCTTAGTTTATGTAGAATAGTTACACAAGTGTGAAATATCAGCAGCTAAGCTACTTCCATTGGAGTCGTGTGATGCCTAAGATGTTTGTTGATGATGCTAAATTCTTTATTTTTATTTTGCTATTCTCAAACCTTTCATATTTGCCTATCTAATCCCTTCAAGCCTCAACTAATCATATATGTTCCTACCTATTCTAGCTTCAAAATAACCCTTAAATTCAGCTAGATAACACATCACAAATCCGTCTGGCATCACGTTAGGAATGTACTAGAGCTAAACTAGGAAGATGGAGCCCAAATTATAGGAGAAAATACTGCATTTGCATGAAATATGAAATAAAGGTGGTACGGGAGCTCACCTGTCATTGAAGCAGAATACATCAAATCCTGAAAATTCTGCACAAAAACTAACGTCAAACTGTTTGTGCCATTTCTCCAAACATTATTAATAAACGCAATCAACCATCATTGGACACACAAACACACACACACAATTCTTCAATATAACAAAAGCAGGGCTAACAACATAAAGCAGGCCGCAAACACTCCCCGAATACATTCACGAAATTATGACTTGTGCTCAGTGTCAAACTAGCATTTCCATCATTCAATTCAAACCCACATACCAATGCTATATCAATGTGATTATTAGTTGTAGATAATGATAACTATTCTTCTAAAATTGAATAAAACAGAACCTATATATGAACATTCATCTATTTATGCTTGGTTAAAGGCTTGAAGCACATTTATCTATTTCTTTTGCCTTGTAGATCGAGCACGTACTCTTTTTTTTCAGAATTCTAAACTGTTGAAATTGGGGACAATGGATTTTTACTTTAGTCATGCATCTTACCTATCAATGTATTAGCAACACTTTCTTGAGGCTGGGTCTACTAATATCTTGAAATGTAGGAAGATTACGGATAATATTCACATTGTACATTGTGATATTACGTCACTAATATGGGCTAGGCTGACTTCCCTTCATAAAGCTAGTTCGGCATCATGAGTCTGCTCATATCTTGAAATGTAGGAAGATTATGGATGACATTCACATTATACATTGCAAGTACTTGAATTGGTCATTTTTGTGATGGCAAGCAGGACAAGTCTATAACTACAAGAAACCAGTAGATCAGGTTGGCCTACAACTTTGATCTTCTTATATCTGGAATTTTGTTTTCTTCAAGTATTTTGTTAGGAACCTTTGTTGATTTTCATAACTGTGGTTGTGAATCTACTTTTGCTTTCGTAATATTGAAAATATTAACTGACTTTGATAATTATCTGTGTGCATTTATCATTTTTTCTTAATGATGTTCCTAAATCAGCTGTGGGCAAACCCGAAAGAGGAATGCCGACGGTTCTCTATCTATTCAGAGTTAGCAGGACAACTTTTAGAGGTCATAAATTCTCTCTCTCTTGTAGATAATTGTTAATGGTTTAATCTAACTTCATTTCTATATTACTTTTTAGGAGTTGCCGCATCATGGCTCGTACAATTTGGTATTTGAAGTTTGTAGATTCTTTTCTTCTCTAGCGAAATCTGAAGCAGAAAAAGAAGGCAGCCATATGGTTAATAAATAAGAATACTTCTAGGGAAGAAGGTTACTGGTGTTACTCTAATGTGTAGTCCATCACTAGTTTTTGCTTCCATTGGGACAGGGATTGGCTTATCGCATGTCCTATGATCCCGTGAAAGATTTTTTTTTTCTTTTTAAGTTTTCCCAGGCTGTGCTGTTGGAGACTTGACTGGACCAGCTGTTGTTTCATTTCGCCTTGAAAGGTATATTCATCCCGACCTGTAGAGCAGTGGCAATAAATGATTTTGTCCTAACTGGATTATTTTATGTTACAGAATGAATTAGTTAGATTTAATTAGAGTTTTTTTTCTTTGCTCTGAGATCGCTTGGTAAGTTAACAGTAGATGTAATTACATGATTTTTAATCCTTTTAGGAGATTAAGCGTGTCAATGGCACTAGTGGTGGAAAAAAGCAAGTCTCTCACATTAATGTTAATTGCAAAAGGTCAACTTCCCTAATCGTGTCAAATTAGCCTGAGAAGAGAGATTTTTTTGTTGCATAGTAATTTCACACCGGAAATTGCTTTTCCACCCAAACAAACAACCCATATTTAATCAAACAAGAAAAAGGGGGAAGTTGAGCAAAAGAAAACCTACAATTCTCCCACCGAGATATCATGCATAATACATAGAAAGAAAAATAAAAAAAAGAAAGCAACCTATTGCTAAAGGGTTTATACATCAGGAATTGAAAATATAAATTCTAAATCAAACACCTTAATAGAGACATAGAGACCAGTATCATTCAATCAAAGACTCATTGGTATGCTCAGTTAAAAAACATCATACTACTTGTTTCCAGTACATCAAAAGAGACATAAATCAACAAATAAAAACCAATCAGAAACAAAATTTATCACCTTGAACCTCCAAATCACCATTAGCCTCAGGATTTCCCTTCCCATAAACATAAGAAATCACACAATCAGCAAGCATAGTCACCAAATATCCAGCACAAGCCAACATGAAAGCAAAAGGGTATTCTTTGGTAGTCAAATCCTCAAAAGTCTCATTAGCATCACTCAAGAAATGCATCATAGCAGTACCCAAGAACACCCCGCCTGCAAACTGCGTCCCCAAGACCAAAAACTCTTCGTTCCACTTCATGAAGTAAGGAGACACCCCACCAATAAACGTCCCTATAAACACCAGAATCAAGCACCATACCTTCACCAAGATTAAAGACTTTTCACGTAGATTGACAGGAGCATCACTACCAGCATCAGCGTCGGCATCAGCGTCGGCATCAGCATGGCCGCCGTGTGCGGTGGCAGGAGGAGGATAGAGAAGAAGAGGCAAAGAAAGAAGAGAAAACGAGACATGGGTAATGAATGCACTGTGGGAAGGGAGTTTCCCTCCTCTATTTTGTGCACGTACATACGTTATGTAGGTCTGTTTTTGTACTGCAAGGAAAGCGAGATGTACTAGAAGGAACAGAACCGATTAATAGAGGAAGTTAGTATAGTACTATGTTTCATTATTGGTATTAAATTTATTTAAAATTTATTATTAATAGGCATTGCATAAGTTCACAACTATTAATCAATCAATGTACATGTGTGTATATAAAATTTTAGTCTTAAGAATTACATTAGATAATTTTTAATCATATATTAAGTTATTACTTTATTTCATTATTTCTTTAAATTGACGAATTATTTTTGAAATGTAATATATCTAATATTTAAAATAAAATAATACTTTAATACAATATAGATTTTACATTAAAAATTATTATTTTAATAAAAAATTATTTTACAATTAATTAATATATATAAATTTTATATTAAAATTATAATAAAAATTTTAATATAATAAAAATTTTATATTAAAATTATAATAAAAACTTTATTATCTCAACATATGCAATACGTGAATTGAAAACTAATTTTTTTTGTAGAGTCTAAACGGGCAAATTTTGATTTCAAGGAAGAAAAAGAAAGGCACTAGCTAAGAACAGGACGTTGCTGTTATCACGATAAAACGATTAAGGACATGACAACGGTCGTCCACATGCGAAGCATTGGAACTGCATCTGAAATCACGAGAGGACTAGACGGTTCACGTAATAGGAATTGGTGGGTTGTGTGGGATCCACTAAAAATTGGCGTTGCCGCCAAGTTGATACGCGTTGAGAAGACTTGAAACATTTTACACAAATCAATGGCTAAAGCCAACGACAGTCGAGAGCAATTTGCAATCCGAGGAACTTGCTTAATCTGACACAAAATGGACCCACTTATGGATCAAAATTGATGATCAGATTTGATAAAATACCAACAAGATGGAAGGAAATCATTAGCATTCACAAGTAGCAATATATACATCAGATGAACTCAATGTATCTTTGATTTTCTGAAAATTTCATTCGCCTATCTATGGATTTTATCGGCAGGGAAGCTACCATAACTAGTTGTTGCTATAGCAAAAAAGACCAAACATCCTCAACGGTCAAGATAATTGAGTAACAATTACAATACTAACAGCCGAGGGAAAAAATGATAAATCTCATGTCAGGTGTTCAAATGATGAAATGTAAGTGATTTCATCAATTTATGCTCTTCAACTGGAAATTGCTTCTTCTTGGCTAGAACAAAAATCAACAGCAGTAGCTTCACATCCAATTGCTAAAAATTCATCAAGAGTGTATTTTCACATTAGCCCAAATGTCAACGTCGAAAGAAAAAACCTTGATGCCTCTGTTCTTGCATTCGCCTGGATCATCATTCAATCAAAATAAGAAAATACCATTCAGTTAATGTCTTATTGTTTTAATTAACAGTGCAAATTTCTCAAAATAAATTTGATAATATCAACCAACCATAAATGATAGGCAAGCAAGACTACAACTTACTTCTGAGTCTCCTTAGAACGTTCCTTGAACTCTTTTGCAATATCTTGCCTTTCATAAGACTCTAGCACTTTTCTGATATCTGGTGGACTTGCACGAGCAACATCTGCAAACAAACCAGAAAAGGGCTACCTATCATACAAGCATAGAGACGAGTGTTTGACAGCACCTCCCTGGTTGATCTTTCATAAGAAAAAACCATTCTTGCGATTATATTTACAGTACAGAATACATTTATTTTTTCATTATTTTTCATTACGAATTCAAGAAATTGATTTCCCTCCCCCTCCCTACTTCTCCTTTTCAAGATACACTGAAAAAGAAAAAGGGACTAAAACATTTAAATTTCATGGGGACACCAAAATGGAGCATACTTACACTCAAGAAAGGGAATGAGATCCAGGAGTGTAGTATCCACAGATTCCTCCCCTTTCTCATCAATCTTAAATGGCTTGATTGGGACAGAATTTTCAGGCTGAAGGCTGTTTTCCAATGCATGAGCACTCACATATATAATTTTACCCGGATCCCTATTAAGTTTCGAAAGATCCTGCAAACAATATCTACAAATATAAATATCAATCTTACAAAGTAGCACCAGAAAACAGCAAGAAGTATCCATAATAGAAAAAAGTAAAATAAATTAAATTTGAAACAGAAAAAAGCCCCAGATAGGATTACCAACATAAACCATATCGCTTTTTCGCAAGTGCCACATGAACTTTATCTTAGAAACTGTGATCATGCATTTTAAACAGCAGCAGCAATCCCATCTCATATAAAATAATCAATAACTGTTGAAAAGAAGCTAATAATTTATGTATGGCAACTCATTTGAAATACAGAACCAAGTCTAGCAATCACTTATCTATATGGAATTGCTTATGCTTTCATTTAAAATTAAGCACTACAGTATCTTCCAGAACATTCTTATGTAGCCATATGATTGCAGGAGTAACCATCTAGAACAAAACAATGTTAGATATCCGTCCTAAGCAAGTAAAATTGAAATCACGAGTTATGCCAGTATCTTTGATGGAGAAAAATTGGATGAAACTTGTCCCAATGGGCCACCTTTAGTACTTTTATTAGGTCTAAAGTTCAAAACTAATTCGTGTTGAATTTGGGGGACTGGAGAGAGTGGGATCTATGAACTATACATATCACATACAAGTGAAAACAAATGAACCTTCACGTTCATCTCAAAATTCTTCATGCAGAAGATTCCAGAGCATAGTTGTTAAAAATACAAGGCGCACTAAGGCGCCAAAGGGTCTTGAAGCCTAGGCGCGCGCTTGAATGACAAATATTAAAAATAAAATTAAACTTAAGAACTAATAATTATATATGCATATTATCATTATATATTGAGTGAAAATATTTCTAACCCTTTAATAGTTTTCTTGAATTAGATTAGAAAAAACTTATTTCTAACCCTTGTAACAAGATCCAAGACAACTAATTTTCTATCTAATCTTACAATAATTGAAAACTTATTGACTGTGGGAAAAACCTTTCTACACTAAATGAGCAGTCAAAAAAGGCCAAATAGAATGTAGAAGACACATGAAAACACATGTATAACTATAAAAAAAAATTATCACAAGCAGCAAAAATACAAAATCCAAAAACAAATTCAAACCCAAAAATCTCTCACCAGATACAGAATAGGTTGAAGGAGAGAGAAAAAGAAATTAAAACACCGGAAACAAAATAGGTAGAATAGAGAGAAAGAAATCAAAACATTGTTGAAGAAAATAAATTTCAGGCGTGTGGTAGCCGAAAATGGATAGATCGGTGACCTACGACCTTAGTATTGGTGGTTTGGTCATGTTCTGCTGACTTTCCGATGAGGTCGACGAACTTTCCGGGACATTGACGCTGAATTCTAACAGATCAGCTATCTGCGATTCCAGTGATAGTGATATTTTGAGTAAAAGATGTATATTGTAGAAGTTAAAAAGGCGCACCTTTCTTGCACCTAGGAGTAGGTGAAGGTGCCGAAGGTGAGCTCCTAAGGTACCAAGGCGAGCACCTGAGTAACAGCGCCTGCCTTTGGCCTTCAGAGGCGCAAAACCTATCACTTAGTGCATCTTGCGCCTGAAGCGCGCCTTTAACAACTATATTCCAAAGCAATCAGCTCCAAAATAGATGTGCAGAACATTCTGATCTTAAGGAAGGTTAGCTATTCCCTATCATGCTACCACGAAAAACATGGCCCATAAAGCATTACTAACAAATAAAGACCTTGTAACTTAACCAGGTACTCAAAAAATCATGCACCAAAATAGCAAAATTAAAGCCAGAGAATTATAGGCGATGCAACAAACAAGTGCACATGAGCTAGCTCCACATTTGTAGTAAAAAAGCACTACAGAATTTTCAACACTCATCGCAAGGACACGGAAAGTATTCACTTCAAAATATCATTAAACCACTCAAAGGAGTAGACAAATATATATACGTTGCAAAAGTTTAGCAATCTAAAGCCAGTAAAAACCAGAAATTGGTAAAAGCTGACAATTTCAAGAAACATATAATCTACATAGAATGCAAGATGCATTTTAAATGCATGTTTAGGTAAGCAAAGCATAAGAAAAAAATATTTTATGGTGGAACGCCATAAAATGCTATGCATACTCTAGTGCTTGCCGTCCTGATACTTGGTAGCACCCCTTGATAGCCTATAACGTATGCAATGGTTGGGGTCCAACCTTTCAACAACAGGATCAACATACTGCAAAAGCCAAGAAAAAGATAAACTTATAATTAGAGTGAATTTAAGGAATTTAGAAGTATTATGAACAACCTAACATAGGGGGTAAAGTAACCTAATATGAATTCAATTTACCATATTCAGCTGGTCAGAATACACAACAATTTCATATAGCCTTGCAAGGTGTTGCAAGAAGTCATCAACCCCAGGCCTTTTGAAAGTTCGCCAGCCTCTGTTACGCTTTGTACACACAGAAAGAAAATATCATCCTTACAATCGTACCAGTTCATGCATGCATGAATAAGACCGATTGCTAGTGCAAATTTTCCAAGCAATAAAGAAACAAAGACCAGAGGAATGAGAATATGTTTCTTGTTAAATAATGTACATAAGCCAAATGTTCTGGAGTCAACGGTCCATTCCAAGGTTTAAGCTTTTAGCCGTTTGGGAGTCGGTTTATCTCTAAAACTGGTTAGGACGACTAGATATTCCCGTTGTTTGGTTGTCATTTTATTTTGTTTTATTATATTGTTTTACATTTTCTTTTTATTTATGATTCATTAAAATAAAATTTTCAACTTAACTTTCAAAATTAACTCTAAACTTAAAATTTTAACAATATAAATCAAATAATAATAATAATAATATAAATCAACACTATCAATTTAATAATTTTATTAATTTTAATAAAATTAAATACATATGTAAATATTAATTAGTCAAAATTTTGTAAAAATAAATAAAACAATAAAACTCTATTTAACAAATAAAATCATATTATAATATAATAAATCTAAATAATTTTTTAATATATATTTTGTAAGATTAATGTAATCAATTTAAATTTTATAATAAGTTTTATTTCAAAATATTTAGTAAAATTTTGACATTATGCGAAATGGGTTAAAGACAGTTTTATGATTAAATTTTCAAAAATATTTTTTAATGAGTTTTTATATTTAAATTTTAATCTGTTACAAAGAACTATAGTTTATTATATTAAATTTCTTTAATATAATATTTTTATTATTTTAAATAATTTCTTATTTATTTATTTTTATATAATTTATTACTAATTAATACATGGAAAGTGTTTTAATAAAAGAATTCTTAAAATTTGTATTTTATTTTCTTAAATCTATTAAAATTAATAAAATACTTAAATTGAGGTTCTGTTTAATAATTCAAGTTTATAGTGGAAAGTTAAAGTTTACATTGTCATAATTTTTTGTTTAAAACTTTAGGCTTGGTACCATAAAAAGGAGCGTTGGTTCATTGTTTTGTTTTGGGCATACCGCAAATAGAATAAGGCATCATGATTGAGTAGCATGTGCGAATTTGTAAATCAAGTGATTGAGTGGTTATTAACTATTTATTTTGTTAGAATAAATTATAAATGTAATTAATTAAAAATTTATGATTATAAAGATTTATATTAACAATTACTTTATTAAACTAATATATTTATTTTCATAAATAAATTTATATGGAAGTACATTAAATTATTGTTATTTTTTAGAATAATAGAAGATATTTTCATTCATAAATAGTCATATAATATTTATAAAAAAATAATTTTATGATATAGAATACTAATATTAAATCGATTATTAACACTATTAATAAATACACATTGACTTAGTTCTGAAATTATATTTCTATTTTCATTATGAATTTTCTTTGATAACTTTATATATTTATCAATTATTGAGATTCTCACTAAATATGGTGTTATAAGGCTATATGGATCAAAATTCATATAGTATGTCAGAACAAATTTGAGAGACAATGTCCAATAATATATTATCATATGTTATTAAACAATTAAACTCAAACCACTAAAACTGTTTGAGAGAGAGAGAGAGAGAGAGAGAGAGATAAAAACTCTCGCTAAAAGAAACAAAGTAATAAATCTAAGGTTTGCATGAGAGTGAGTTAATGAAAGTTAAAGGATGAAATAGAAATGAGTATAAATAATTAACCTTGTTAAGAGAACAATTTTAATTGGAGGTGCAATTAATGGAGGTTAATTTTTCACATCCTTTAACCTGCTAAACTCATTTTTCTTTAACCTATAATTTAGGGGTAGATAATGGAATGGAAAATGAGTTAAAAATAAAATATTTTATAAGACAAATGTAACCTTGAAGTATTTTGATAATTACTAAATATTATGTGGTAATATTTTGTGTCATGGACATAATTGTCAATTTAATATTTTTTTAATTAACTCTCTTCACACATTTTAAAATTCTCAAACAAAGTTAATGTTATTGTTTCTTTTAAATATTATTTTTTTAAAACTCCCAAATAAAATAAAGGTAATTAACATTCAATTACTTTTCATTTCATTTCATTACTTCACCCTTATTAACCTCCTTTCAATCACCTCTTAAACTTTCATGCAAAGTATAAAACAAAAACTCTCAAAAGAGACAAAATAAAATAAAGACTAACAAATAGGATAAAATAACCTACTTTATTAGAGAAAATTAAAAAAAAAACAAAGAGAAAAAAAAAGGCTTGTTGACATAGAAAATATTAGTGATAATTCCAAAACATTGAAAGACAATAGTTAATTTTAGAGAAAAAAGAGAAGACTAAGGTTTTTGCAATATTAACTTATTTTTTTTTTTTTATATTTGATTTTGTAATATTATTTTTTTTTCAATTTATATACACAAAGAGCTACACAGGTTAAGGGACATGACATTTTTTCACAAAACCATGACAACTTTGTAAAAACATATTAACTTACGTAACTCACACACACTTTTCACAACCGAATTTGTAATATAATTATTAGCACACACTAAATGGCTTCACTTGTAAATTTGAGAACTACTTTAGAAACTTTCTACATCATTTATGAACCACAGTTGTGAGGTAAGTAAGTTTAGGTGACTTTATAACTTCTAAACAATAAGATAACCTTAATCCAAACTTATTTGTATACTATATGTATGTGTATCTTGCTTCTGTAATCAATCATCCCTAAAAAAATTTTTGTCCTCATTATCACTATAAGTAAATAGAATGACAGATAATTCCTAGATACGTACTAATCTCATCTTAATGACACCGCAAACAGCTTTATTATTGGAAGCCAACTTGAAACAATTGAAAAAACTACTCTCTCCTTATGGCAGGTGATTTCAATGAACAAAAGTGACCATCAACTACTCAAATAACCCAAAGCCCTGAGCTGGACCAATGAGTAGCCCTAAACCAATCTCTAGAGATAAACAATATTTATAATCATATAACCCCAATAATAGATTGATATTTCAAAAAAGAAAAAGAAAATATTTATTTTTTGCCCTATATAAATGATGCTAAGTACATTTTTCTCTCAAGCTCAATGTTTTGAGCTCTTGCCTCTTATTTCTCTAGAAAAAAAAAATGGCCTTAGAATGGTTTCTAAACTTTGCATTTGCTCAAGTTTTTGGTCACATGGACAGTACTAGTTCTAGTTGTTAGTTTTCGAAGAAGAATGAGATGAAGAGAGAAACCTTTCTTGTTCTTTCTCGAAGAAGAATGAGATGAAGAGAGAAATCTTTCTTGTTCTTTCTCACATTATGAACATATACATATATACTTAGTCTTAGCTAAGGATAGAGATAAGAGGTTACAAGAGATAAGGATAGAGACAAGAGGTTACAAGAGATTAGCTAAGGATAGAGATAAGAGGTTACAAGAGATAAAGTAGCTTTACATGATAAGATTATGCAACAAGATAACTAACTACAACCGGTACATGTATATCACTTAATAACTGAATTGTCATTCTCTAACACCCCCCCCCCCCCCATAAGCTGATGGTGGAGGATGACAAAGACGAAGCTTGTCGCAAAATTTGATGAACATACGTGTACCCAAAGGCTTCGTTAAGCCATCTGCGAGCTGATCTGCACTAATAATGAATTTTATGATTATTGATCCTTGCTTGACTTGTTCCCTGACGAAGTGGTAATCCAATTCCACGTGTTTTGTTCAACCATGGAAAACAGGATTAGAAGATAGATAAACAACACCGATGTTGTCACACCAGATGGATGCAGGCAGAGACTTTGTAAAGCCAAGCTCACGAAGAAGGGATCCCAACCATTAAATTTCAGTTGTGGCATTAGTAACAGCCTTGAATTTGGATTCAGTTGAGGACCGAGCCACTGTTGGTTGTTTCTTGAAAGACCAAGAAATCAAATTAGAGCCCACATAAACGAGATAACCTCCTGTTGAGCGTCGATCGTCTGGGCAACCAGCCCAGTCGCTGTCTGAAAATCCTTATAGTTGAAGTGCGTAGGATTGTGAAAGAAATAGACCAAGTGTGTGAGTGCCACACAAATAGCGAAGAACACGTTTTATGGACTGCCAATGAGTATCAGTAGGTTGATGCATAAATTGTGCTAGTTTATTGACAGTGAATGCAATGTCTGGACGCGTCAAGGTCAAATACTGAAGAGCACCAATGATTTGCCGATATTGTTCGGGTTTGGACAGCTGTTCCCCCATTGTTTTGCTAAGATTCAATGAGATGGCTAATAGAGTGGAACATGGTTTTGAGTTTTGCATCTTTACTTCAGCCAACAAGTCCCCCAAATATTTTTCTTGAGTAAGTAAAATGCCATCAGACTAATACTTCACTTGGATTCCGAGAAAGTAGTGCAAGGGACCCATATCTTTCATCAAAAATACCTGCTTAATAAAATGGAGAAACCAGTCATCAACATATACTTAAATGTAAAATTTTAAATCACCAGCACATAAATAAAATAGAGAAGAATCAACCTTGGATGAGAGGAACTCGAGTTGGTGTAAAAAGTGTGAGAGGCGTGTAAACCATGCCCTTGGTGCTTGTTTGAGCTCATACAAGGATCGCTGCAATTTGCAAACATAATCTAGATATTGAGAGTGAGCAAATCCCACAGGTTGCTCCATGTATACTTCATCCTTCAAATGACCATGTAAAAATGCATTGGAGATGTCAATTTGACGAATGGGCCATTGATGAATAGTGGCAAGGGAGAGCACTATGCATACCATAGTAAATTTTACCACCGGAGAAAAGGTTTCTTGATAGTCAATGCTAGATTGTTGGACATAACCTTTAGCTACCAGGCGGGCTTTATATCGATCCACTGATCCATCAGGCTTGCGCTTAATTCTAAATATCCATTTGTTTCCAATTATGTTCTTGTGGGGTGGCCTTGGAACAAGAACCCATGTGTGATTTTGGAGGAGTGCATTCAACTTTTCTTGCATAGTTGTGCGCCATTCTTGAACAATCTTGCCTTGTATAATTGTCTTAGGTTCTGTGTGTAAGTAAGTGGGTTTTGTGTGTGCTATATTGGCTTGCTGGCGAGAAAGGGTAGTAGGACGCAGGTTCATTTGGTGAGTTCGAATAGGTGTGTTGGCTTGGGCCTTGTTGTAGGTGGATAAATCCACAATGAGATTGAGACCAGGTTGTTGGGTTGTGGTTGGGATAGAGTTTGTTGTAGAGTTACGGTTAAGGATAAGAAGAGAGGAGGTTTGGGTTTGTTGTGATGTAGGTGAGAGAGGAGTTTGATATAAAGATAAAGATTTCGTAGAAGAGGAATAGGATGATAAAGGAGTAATTGGAGATTGTGATAAGGGTGAGTTGGATTTGTTTGGTGAGGATAAAGGTGAGGGAGGAGATGGAGATGGAGATGGATTAGGATTAGGATTAGCAGTCATACCTGAAGAGGGAACTGAGGTAGAACCCGAATTGGAGTGCGACAAACTAGTGAATTGAAGCCATGGTGCATCCAGGGCAGCAGTAGATGAGGGAATAGATATCACGGCATAGGGAAAAACTTGTTCTTGAAATTTTACATGCCTAGCCAAATATATTCTGCCAGTATTTTTGTCAAAACACCTATAAGCAGCATGGTTATGACTTAGACCCAAATTAACACAAGGTGTTATTTTGAAGGAAAATTTATGAGCATGGTACGGTCTAAGCCAAGGAAATATTGCACATCCAAAAGGTTTGAAAGCTAATAAATTTGGAGCCCTATGAAATAACACTTCAAAAGGCGATTTTTTAAGTAAAACATTGCTTGGAAAAACATTTATAAGCATGTTGCTTTGTTCTAGTGCAAAATTCCAAAACTTAAGTGGTAATGAAGCATGTGCCAAAAGGGTTAAGGTGGTATCCACCAAATGTCGAATTTTTCGCTCAGTCGTTCCATTTTGCTCATGTGTATATGGGCAAGCAATTCGATGATGAATACCAACAGTTTTGAAATATTTATGTAATTTTTGATATTCACCTCCCCAATCTGAATGGAAATATTGAATTTTTGCCTGAAATTGTCTCGCAATCATTTTTTCAAATTGAAGGAAAACCTCATGAACTTGGCTTTTATTTTTCAAGAACTAAACCCATGTATATCGGAAAAAATCATCAGTAAATAACACAAAATAATGATGACCATAGAAAGATAGTATGGGAGTGGGTCCCTAAACATCAGAATAAATTATATCAAAAGGAAAACGACTTTTGTGTTCTACTGTAACCAAAGGAATGCGAGATATTTTGCCTATCAAAAAACTACTACATGGATTTAAAGAAGAATTTGAGCTAGAAATATTTTTATTTTTAACTAAATCTTGCAGTTTTTTGAAATTAAGATGACCTAGTCGTGCATGCCAGTCATCTAGTGATGTCGTTTCAACTACCAGTGCTTGCTTGAGAGGACGTAGCTTGTACACTCCTCCTTCATTGGGTCCTTGCATCAATACCTTCTTGGTGGCTTGATCTTTAATAACAAAATGAGAAGGCTAAAATTCAAAGAAGCAAGAATTGTCAGATGTGAATTTTTGAACATAAAGCAGATTCTTAATGATTTTTGGAACACATAAGACATTATTAAGTTGTAAGGAACCATTCAAAGAAGGTAGCAAAGCTTTACCAGTATGAGTGATGGGTAACCCCTGACCATTACCTACATGAAGGTTGTCAGTGCCATTATACCCATGGACATTAGCAAGCTGGTGAACATCCAGAGTTATATGGTAGTTTGCGGCAGTATCAGGGAACCAAGGTTGCATGCCATAAGTATAGACAGGATGTTGTGTATAGACACAATTAGCTTGTGGAAAGGATGGATGAGGACCATAGCTTGCTTGGGAAAATTGATTTTGATTTTTTGGTGCATAGCGTTTCTTGCAATTGACTGCTGTGTGATTGCCAAATCTGCAAATTTGACAAGGTCCACGTGGTCTTCATTGATTGTTGTTTCCCTGATTTTGATGTTGATTTCCACTTCGAAAACGGGATAAGGACGAAGCAGAAGATGTATTATTTGCAGAGGACTCCGAAGCTGTGATGACCATATTAGCTTGTTGTTCCTGTGTGATTTTTAACAATATTTCATGGGCCACCAATTGGCCATGCAACTCATAAAAGGAAACAGGCTCAATTCAAAGATTTAAAGCAATAATGATACTATGAAACTCAGACCCAATGTTGTGATAGATAATCGTATTGAATTCAGTCGGGGAGAAAAGCTTACCTGCAGCTTTAAGTTCATCCGATAATGCCTTTTCCTTTTGAAGGAATTCAGATATGGAGAGGTCATTCCGTTTGAGCTCTTAAAGCTCAGTGTGCAGCTGCAGTTGGCGTTTTTGAGAGATTGATCTAAAAGAATTGGCAAGAGCTGTCCATACTTCTTTAGAAGAGGATAAGCCAATGACGTAGGGAAAGATTTCCTCTGTTAATGGTGAGAAAAGCCAAGAAAGTAGCATTTGGTCCTTTTTGAACCAGTTTTCATATTATGGGTTCGGAATGGGTGCACCATTGGTTGAGTTAATTATTTTTAGAGGAGGCGGATAGGTGCCATCAATAATACTATTCAGATTCTGATAGTTGAGTATAGGAATGAATCGGGTTTTCCAGGCTAGATAATTTTTTGTGTTTAATTTAACTGAAAAGGAATGAGTAGAAGAAATAATTGAGGGAGTGGTGGTGGAAGAAGTCCCTGGAACAATAGGTTGATCTGCCATGGTTAATGGAGTTATAGCTCTGATACCATGTTAGTTTTCGAAGAAGAATGAGATGAAGAGAGAAACCTTTCTTGTTCTTTCTCACATTATGAACAGATACATATATACTTAGTCTTAGCTAAGGATAGAGATAAGAGGTTACAAGAGATAAGGATAGAGACAAGAGGTTATAAGAGATTAGCTAAGGATAGAGATAAGAGGTTACAAGAGATAAAGTAGCTTTACATGATAAGATTATGCAACAAGATAACTAACTATAGTTGGTACATGTATATCACTTAATAATTGAATTGTCATTCTCTAACACTAGTGTTATGGTGCAGCGAAATGAAGTTGTCGCATGCCCCAATAGTCAAGGGTGGTTCCAAGAATGTGTGAAGAGCTTGAGGGATGCAAAAGAAGGTGTTGGAACAGTGAGAAAAGAAGAGGATCCAAATGGATTTCCCATGCCTCTTCACTACCCAAGGTACACAAAGTCTGATTATGAGAAGATGGAGGAGTGGAAACTTGACATGCTTCTTAATGAATATGGCCTTTGTTTTAAAGGTACCCTTGATGAGAAAAGGGCATTTGCTATGGGGACATTCCTATGGCCTGACTAACTTTGAAAAAGTATATATAGTTTGTCTATATATATGCATGATGAGTCCCTCACTAGTAAAAAAAAGTGATGATGATGATGATCAAAGTTCAATTCCCTGCCTTTAAGCTTAATTTGATGATGATTATTGTACAATTAGAACATGTTGGAAATTAGTTGATGTTCAAGTTCAGGATCAAGAGTAAATTTATCCATTTCATTTTTTGTTTTGTAACTTGTAAGCTTGTGTTGATATAATAATAATGGGGATTTTTTGAGTCTTCTTCTAAGTTATCATAAATAAAGGTTTGAAAAATAATTATGTTGATGAGGACCGAAAGGTGTTTGTTTATGGTTGTTTAGACATGTAATTTGTAAGACAAGCAAAGCAACTAATTAAGCACTTAGCTAGCCATATTATAAAATTTTGTCCTCTTGTTCCTTTTCTATAGATACTATATATGCATACATAGAGGTCAAAGTTTTATCTCGATTTGAAAATTCGATTCAAATTCACTTGAAATTGCTATGAATCTTATCCGAAAGAAAACTCAAATAATATAAAAATTTTTTATCAAACTTGATCGAAGTCTAACTTTCAGGTCAATCCAAATTGACTTAATCTTGATCTGATCTGCGGTCGAGCCAAATGACTCAATTTGAATTATTAAAAAAGTTTAAAACTTATTAAAATTAAAAATTATTTTTATTTTTAATTCTATGTAAACTTAATTCAATTATTTATTTTCATTATGTATAGTCATTTGCTTAAAAAATAAATTATATTTAATTCATTAAGCATTTAAATAAAAAAATTTAATCAAGTTATATTTATGTAAAATCTACTTATTTAAAAATATTTCTTAAAATAAATTATGAAAAATATTAGATAAATAATATATAAACTAAATGAACATTTTAAAAGTATATTTTAGAAGAAAAAAAAAACAAATGACTTAATGTAACTCATAGGTCAATCTGAATGACTTGATTTAAATTATTAAAAGTATTTTAAAATTTTAAATATTTATATTTTCAATTATATATGAATTTAATTCAATTATTTGTTTTCATTATGTATAACCATTTTGTTAAAAATGTAAATTATATTTAATTTATTAAACATTTAAAGGAAAATAAAATTTTAATCAATTTCTATTTATATAAAATCTGTCTGATTAATAAAAAAAATTTTAAGTAATTATTTTTTCTTAATAAATTATGAAAAATATTATATAAACAATAAAGAATCTAAATGACTATTTTAAAAAAGTAAATAATAAATGATATGATTCGATCAAAATATTATTTTTAAGATTAAATTTGAAATGCAACTAAAATCTTTTTCGTATGTAAATCCTGTAGGTGACTTAAACTCATTTAAAACTCTAGTGATCCAAACCCGACCCAATTTAAAAACAGTATGATCCAAAAAAAATGAACCAATCTATATATATATAATCATAAATGTTCACTGATTTTCAATTCCAATAGTTCAACCTATCTATACGTAGAATTTATCGATCTATTCTATTACGAGATAAAGATACTAGATTATTATTGATATCGATTGCGAATTTATAAGTATCAAACGTCCAATTTAGTAAACTAAATGTTGCCACATTACTTAAACACTAAGATTCAAACTATGTAAGCTTTCGAAAATGAAATTCCACTCAATCAATGGATTACTTACGTTCACCTGATAGACACGTAATTTTGGCTGGTCAGTTAAAAAAACAAAAAATTTTCCCTTTTTATTCTCCATCTGCCATGTATGGCCAGCAACCTGAATATTCTTCACCC
>CATIWR010085284.1:0-12744 GCA_949677035.1 Omphalea diandra | reverse complement strand
AATTCATTCAATCAATATTATTATTGTTAGCAATTTTGCTTGTGAGATTAAATTCTCTTCTTGAGTTATTGAGTGGGCTTGGTGAGATTGTTAAGTGAAGACTTAATAGTTTCACAAACTTGTTAATTATGATCTTAAATTGGCATGGTTGATTTAAGGTTTGAGTTAACACAACTTTGAACCTTTATAACTTAGGTTGCTAGAAACAAGTTTTCTAGAGGTCTAGTTGGGATTTGAAAATCAAAACTTCAATACTTGGTTTGATAGATCTAGGCAACTATTTTTTAGCATACGGGTAAGGATCAATCCAACCTTGTTCGTATCACTATGTCTTATGTATTTATCTAAGTTTAAGCTTTCAACTGCTTTGAGCTCTTTATGTACTTATAAACTTAAATATGATAATAGTCTTTTTACTCTTTTTTGAGCTCTTATAAGTCTTAAAAGAGATGTACTCATTGAATATCCATTAAATTTTAATTGTAATGGAATTGAGGGTTTTTAATTCATGTATGAAATACTTGTATAATGCTTAGTAACCTTAACCATTATTTGTTATCATCAAAATTAAAATTGAAAACATAAGGTTCAATATTCTTTATATTTTTTATGATGACAAACATATGGTTTGTTGAAATAAAAAAAAAAAAAAACCAAGTCTTTGAATAATTATAACTCCCCTTCAATTTTACAATGTAGTAGTTAAATTTAAATTCAAGTTGTAAGCATCATATACAAACTCCTCTAATTTGTGCTAATTAATACCATATCAAAGTCAATATGAAGTATCAATACTAGCAACATATATAACTCATTTTAATTTATTATTTAACGGGTCACCAATTAACATAACTAACAAACATAATATTAACATAACTAAAACCTAAGATTTCTTCGTTTTTATTATAAACAAAAGAAATAGAGAATCAGATGAGTAAACATAAGTCTTCATTCGAAAGCATATGAAGTATAAAAAGAAGTTAAAAACACATTTAGTCCGTTATGCATATGCAAATTTTAAAAGAAATGATAAATAAAACATAAATAAAAATCTTAAAAAGAAGTAGGTTTTTGGGTTTTAATGTTGGGGTTTGGCTTAGGATTGGCTAAAGAGGCTCAAGTTGTTCAGGCTGTACATGACTTGGTTTTTAGTTTCTGCCCTAATAGTTTGGTTAATAGGATCTCCATCATCCTTGGTCTTTCTTTTTTCTTTTTCACCTCGAAGAGTGACAACTTTGCTCTTTTGGTCTTCCTCTAAGTTCCCTTTATCTATATGTAAATCTCTTAGAAGTATTTTCAATCCATTTCTTTTTTTACTCTTCATCTTGCTTAGTGTCTCCTAAAAGGAATCTTTAAGTGATCCATAATGGTAGCCAAAGTTTAATTAATTGAATTCATATTCCTTGAAAAAGATTTCTTCTTCCTTTCTAATGCCTTTTAATTGGCATTAGTGAGGGTGAGAGTTTGGCTTATTAATCTTAATTGGTGTAGAATTTAAGCTTGAATTGTATCTCTTTGCCTATATGAAGATGAAGATTAAGGAAGAGGTACTAGTGTGGAGGGAAGGAGGAAGATTTCTATTTCTTATGTTGTCACCAATGTGTTCTACTGCCACAACTGTAATAGCTACCATTATATTTATGTTAGCATCTAAGTCCTCTTCCTCATTCTTTAGAGCTTTTCCATTTGCCTATATAATTCCTTAGGGAGTTTTCTTTGAAATCCCATCTTAAGAAGCATTTTCTCACTTATAGCTTTATGTTGCCATTGCATTTATGTTACCATCCAAGTTCTCTTCTTCATTCCTTGGAGCTTCTCCATTTACCAATGAAATTCCTTAGGAAGTTTTCTTTAAAATCCCCATTATAAGAGGGATTTCCCACTTATGACTTTATTGGAGTAGGTGGGATGTTATTCCTCCTTTCTTCCTCATCCTTAAGAATTACCTTAAGGAACATGAAAATCCTAGTGATGTAGGCATCGAGCATAAATTCACTCTTTTTCTCAACAATTGAATCCATCATTTATGTAAGAAGATATGGGTGTCTACCCTTCTACTAAACACTATATAGTATTTTAAAAAAATCATGTGCAGTACAATTGCCAGTTGAATCTGCCTTTCATTTATGTTCCACATAGTAAATCTATATGTTATCTTTAGTGTTGGGTCCTTTAAGCCTTGGAGTTTGAGGAATTATATGGTGTCTTACTATTTGTGATAAAGAGTTAAAACTCATTATGGTTGATTTCGAAATTTTGTCAACCCAAAGTCTCTAAAACTAAAGCATGTTGTTTGTTCACTAGGTGAAAAGTAGTACTTTGTCCCTTTCAACTAGTCCTTGATTGTAGTCTCACCTTATTATCATCTCTAATTAACTTGTGTATTGCTAGAAATTTTATAGTTAAGTTTCAATGCACCTCCTTTATCAATCTATAGAAGTAGTCTCATGATTCATGTCATCAATTCTTATAGCTTCTTATAAATTCCATATTTGACCATATTTGTCCAGTTTATGTCTTCCTTCTAGATTGTCTTCTAGATAGGTTAGGCTACTCTTGATGCTCAAATCCTAGCATATAAGGTCCAATATGGGAAAAGCCCAATGCATCCACTACTCTAGGCTTTGAAGCTTGAGAATGAGTTAATTAGTCTTCTAGTAGTTAGGCTTGCTCTGCTTATGGAGCTTGCTCTTAATGTTCTATGGTTCTCTGCTTCAAGAAGAAGAAGAAGAAGAAGACAAAAAAGAAGCAACTCATTAAAAGTGCAAACAAAACACTTCTTATCAAATTTATAAAAAATAGAGTACCTTTTATAACCCCATCAATGGTTGATGAAAATACTCAACGTGCAATGGAAATGACCACTGAGGAGTTCAATAATTTTAAAAAAAACCATATATGAAATACTCGTATAGTGATTAATAACCTTAACTATTATTTACTATCATAAAAAAAAAAGGATTGGAACCCTAAGGTTTAGTAGACATGTTATGATTGAAGTAAACAATTTTTGTTTTCTTTTTGAAAATAAAGAGTTAGGAATCTTTTATACTATAACTTATACTAATTCCTAATATTTAATAATTTAATAGTGATAATGTTTTTATACCATATTTTTAGGATTAAGATTCCTAAACAATATAAATTTTTAATAAATATATTAAAGAAAGAAAATGGAATAAAAACCATGTCCCTAAAGATTATAACTCTTCCTTTTTATCTCCTTCAAGAATTTGAAGTCAAAGCTATGGGCTTGGCTATGGGAAGTGCAAGCGCCCACCGGTTACAGTTTTACCTTTCCTCCCATTCTTCCTCTATTTCTTTTCCTTCTCATTGTATTCTTTTTCATGTCAACAACATAGATGCTGGGTCTGGAAAAAAGAAGACAATATAGCCACTCTTTCTCGGACTCGTCAAGAAGAGTGAGATGATATAGGTTTTTTTAGCAAGAAAAGAGTCATTCTCTTTATAGGATATACATAGTTGTTATTAATTTGTTAGGATATTTTGATTATTACATTTATCATATACTAAAATTACTTATTTTATAGGTATATTATGCATATATAATTTTTTAAAAAAGTATATTGTACTTAGATTAGCTATTAGGAAGTTAAATTTTATTTAGCTAAGTATTGTCAAAATAAAAAATTTTAGCATTGTCCAAACTAAAGATATTTTAGTCAATTTAAAAATTTTATCTCATTTATATTTTTATATATAATAAAATAAATAATTAACAACCTTGACTTAAATTTTAGTTTTTTTAATTTTAAATTGTAGTTTTTAGAGTATTAGAGGTTCACTATTTTTTTAAATGATTTTTTAACATATGAAATTAAAATATTTTATTACATTAGTTTTAAAAATTTTTGAATAAAAATGTCAAAAATATATTGACAATGAAAATGCGAATACAAATTCAAATATTTAGTTGCATTCTTTGGCCATATGCTACCCTTCATATTGATTAAAGTGTTCACACCTATTTTACAATTAATGTCTGATTATATAGTTTTTCCGTTAAAAAGTTGCCGATGTTATACAAGTAAAACTACTTTAATGTTAGAAATTAAAATGGATTACCACTTTTATGGTTGGAACTATGTATATCCCTCAAAATTTTTTAAAAATATGATATTACTCTAAATATTAATAAATTTTAATTCAAATATAACTAAAAATACAAATCTCAAATATTAAGATTTATCATCATTCATTCATGGAGATTTAACATATATGACATAGAAATAGATTCATATAAATCTAGAAAGGTTAGGTATTAGAAATTAAGTGGTTATAAGAATATGTTATAATTAATTATATAATTTTTATTCATTTCAATGTTTCCTACGGTGCATATAATATGTATAAATAGAAAATTAGTTTTAATTCAACTTTAATATAACTAAATTCACACATTTCACGTGATTGATGGTTGAGTATTTTTCTCATAATAAAAAAAACTAGGAGTTAAAACATCACTACTCAATCCCTCTTTAATATTTTTTTTTATTTAACAAAGAGTATAACAATTCATTATTGGAAAAACCCTCATTTTGCTCCTTGCATTTTTATGAATTTATGGTTGAGTATTTCGTCCCTACACCTTTAGTTTTGTAAACATTTCCCCTTCTTTTAACAATGCGTGTAAACAGAAGCTTTTCCATCAATTTACTTTATGCATCATCTGTAGACATGTAAAGGTAAGAACACATGTAAATATAGGAACATGTCATTTTCATCCCTTCACTGTTATGACCTTCACATTCTTCCTTTATTTTAGCTAGTACATCTATGATTGGGTTTTTTTTTTTTTTTCTCATTTCTATTTTACTCTAAAACCCCTTTTTTTTTTTTGCTGATTCATAACTAGACGTTAAAGAAAAATAGAAAGGGGCTTTTTTTCTATATTTCTCTAAAATCTATTGTTTTTGTTGATTCATAGCTCGAAGTTAAGGAGAAATGGAAAGGGAATAGATTCTTGTTTGCACCTGTGATTTGCTCGCTTGTTTATGGACATGGGACAATGAAAAAGAATCCATGGAAGAGGTTTTATGCCTATGCTGGTTTGAATGTAAGATTGGAGCGAAATGGTCTAAGTCTAAATCTAGGCCCACTACTATGATAAAAATAGATAATGTCAACGATGGACCATAACTTCAATTATTCTTTGTCAAAAACAACCAAACTGTCACAAAAACTTAAAATTGTTAATAGAGACACTAAGTTTAACAAAGTGTTGTCAAGGCTTGAAATTGTGATCAAAGTTTGTCGAAGATTGAAATGTATCAGTTTATGTTAATCGAAGAATTTAGATTACAGGGTTTTGCAAAGGAATTTCCCCAATTACTTGTACATTGAAATCAACTTAGGGATTTAAGAATTTGTCTATAGAAATTAGCAAACTAATCTTTTGCATTATTATTATTATTTACTTTTACAAATAATGGATATTTGACACTTTTTTTTTATTGTAATCCTAGTCAACTTGATTATATGAATGCATATTCTCATTTAATAGTAGGTGTGGTTCATGCTCGCAACCACTATTAAAAAGGGTGAATATGTTTACAAAAATAAAAGTGAAGGGACAAAATATCAATATATGATAGTGTAAGCTGTTGTCAAAATTCATAAAAGTGTAGAGAGCAAATATTGGTTTTTCCTTTATTATATGTTAGCATAAAAATATAAGACAAGATTAATTAACATATATTATACAAATGAATCAATACATTCAAACATCTATATCCACATATAACCTTTAAACGTATCAATCTGACATGGGATGTACACTTATGATATTTTGGAAAGAGAGTTTATCTTCATTGATGTGTGAATTGTTTCAAACATACTTCAAAAAAAAAATCACATAAACTTGAATACAGATTATTTGAAATTGGAAGTAGAATAATTAAAGTAATTATAGATTTATTATTTAAGAAGATATAACATGTAAAATAAAATAAAATAAAAATACCGATGGATGATAAAATCCAAAAAAAAAATTCATATGCAAATTTTATTGTACAAAATAAAATAATAACTCAGCACTAAAGTTGAAATTATGATGAAAAGCTAAAGAAAAAAAAAAAGGGAATGACTCAAATGAATACTGTGATGAATAAATAGTTCTAATTATTGTCACACCTTGATGATTTTCCTGTGTTATATCTTTAATTATAGCTATAAAACATTTAAAATATCTTACTCTATTCAAAAGTTTTAATAATAATATAAGCGTGTGTTTTTCTCAAGTAATGCTTGAAGAATTAGAAATGAAACATCAAATCAAATCCTGCAATATGAAACTAGCCAATAATTTGGGTGATTTTGTACACTACAGAAAGATCCAGCTGGGATGCGAACCCATCATTAATGATTGATTTGGAACTAATTAAAATTGATGATCAATCACTTGATTGCGAATTCTGTTAATTGTTTAGCAGTTAGAGATGGTATTTAAAGTCGTTCATTGAGATCGAAAATTACAAGCATATACATCACTTGCAAGTAGTAGAGTTAAAAGACAATGGGATTCTTCCTCATAATGATTTGCTAATACTTGTAAACTATCTATACTTTGACTAAGTCAAGTCAAAGAAACGTAAAACATAGGCTTCTCGTGAGACGAGGTGAAAGAAGCAACATAAGCTCCAGGAAGAAACTAGAGCACTATAATAATTGCAATATCATCATCGACAATGTTGAAAAACAGCAAGCCTGAAAAAACTGTAACTGTCAACAGAAGGTCAGTTCTTCCAGTAAACTGAAAGCAAAGTCCAAATAAAGGGTCTCCCAAAAAAATAAAAAAAAAAAAAAAAAATTTCACAGAGAAGGCAGTTGGCAACCGTTAGTTCATAGCGCAGCCAGTTGACCAGTCAGACTTGAACAGTTCAGTATTGAATTTTAGGTATTAACATGCTATGATTATCTTTCTCTACTCAGATTAGTTGGAAATTCATCAAAAAGATTCACAGGTTATATGTCAGTGTTTCCAAGAAACAATGTCAGGCAAACAAGATAAATGCTAGGCCTCATAGCAAATCCGTAGTAGTGAGTTTTCTTACTTTGGCTTATTGAATGCTCCATTTGATGAAAAATTGGGCACTCATCTGGTTTTTCCCAACTATAGATTGCCGAGTTCAATTTCTTTTAACCTGTTAATTATGTCGTCAACTCTTAAAGACATAAACTCAGTGTGCTCCTCAATATCTTTAAGAATCACACATAGCTGTTGTTGAATTGCTGCAGATCGTTCTCTTTCATGTTGTAACTCATCATGTAAATCCTGGATTTTCTTATCCTTCTCCTCCTGCAATCATGTCGGACAATTGAAACATTATGATTGTAAAGATAAATTAGGAAGTAAGATTAGAAACATTTACGGAATGAATATGAGTAGAAAAATTGAAAGAATGAATCTAGCATATTACTACATGTTTCCATCATCACAAGCAAAGAGTTTCCAAAACCAATTTGCAAGTGTGAACTAATGATGTCATTATAGAGAATGGATATTCTTCATTGGGACAGCGTAATTATAAAGAAATGGATATTCTATGCTGAAACAGTGTATTTATAAACAGTGCTGTAGTATAAATGGATGAGATATAAGTGCTACCATGACCAAGTAAAGCTGAGCATTTTAAGACTGGTGTATGAAATTCATTTACTATAAAAATAGTAAGATGTACAGGGGTAAGTATAGCAACATCTACTCCATGGCCAAGCATGGATAGCTTGCTGATATAATTTCCACATAGATCCGTGCAAATTGCTGTAAATACTATTTCATATCTAAATGTGCATGCGGAAAATGACTCAAATTTCTATGAGGCTGCATCAATTTTAAGCTGCAGAACAAGAGTTTTGCATCAGATGAGGTGTCCTAACAACTAGCAAGGGGAAAAAAGAGATCAAGTTTAACAGCATAGATTTGGATATCAGCGAATCCAAATACAGTTTATGCTCCAATCACATGGCTGTTAATTTGAACAAACAACAAAACTGATCTGTGTGATGCAAGTCACAAGATGCCTAATTATAAATATAGTATCAACCACAAAAGCTGGTATCTGAATGCAAACTCAGACATACCTCGCTGAGTATGTTTACAGTAGGCAATTCTCCAGGAAATTTACAATGAGTCATTAACTTGTGGTTGTGCTCTCTCACAAATTTGGTAACTACCCATTCACCATCTCTTGCTGCCAATCTTATCATGGCTAAGCATCCTTCTCTTGTAATAGGCCGAGGAGGAAGAACTCTATCTTTTCTCAATGCATGCTTTGCAGCGCGAAAACCTTCTCTAGAACAAACAAAGTCGCATCCTATAATTTTCATGTTCTTTAGTGAATGCCTGACCCGATTTGTTCGAATGGTGAAACCTTTCCATTTGGCATATTCATAATAGAAATCCCTTGCATCATCTAATGATGGAAAAGTCATCCCAGCATATGGTTCTAAACTGTTTGCACTAAAATTTTCTAGTGATGGTTCTGTCAAAATCATGACATTATTTATACCATTTTGTGGATTGCATGGGAGCAGAAATCCATCTTCTGCGTCTTCATGTTCTTCAAATATTTCAAGAGTTTCATCATCTGACCCTCCATTAGTATCTAGAAAATCACGTCCATTAGTGGTGCTAGTCATTGTGTCCCTAGAACGGGAAAATTCTATCCAGATAAACCAAATGGAATTGATATAGTTCTAGCTGCAGGCAGTGCTAATAGTGCATATGCTAGGCATATCAAAAGTCAGCATCTTCATCATTGCAGCTAAGCCAGTGAAACAATCACTTGGGCTGGCAACCAAATAGAAAACAATATGAACAATTGAATTGCAGCAATATAAGTTGGAACTTCAAGTAACAAAATGGTAACAGCACAATTTTTATATTTTTTTTGGATAAAAATTCAATTATATGCGATTTTGCGTGTTTATATCTCAATACATCAAAGAATGATTATTTAACCAATGAATAAATGAACCACAATTTGATAGTGTTCCCTATTCATTTCCAAGGTATTGAAAATTAGAAAGCGAAAAAAAAAAAAAAAAAAACATAGATGATTAAACCACAATATAGTGAATGGGAAAAGACATTCCTTCCGACAATATTTTCAGCCTTAACCTTTTTAACTAAACTCCATTTGATTGTAAAAATCATGAAAATTTTTTCCTTCCCAAGAGGGATTTTAAGAATTATATGTAAAATTGAAGATCCACCACCAGACACGAGTTCTGCAGCACTAACTTCTGTTTGGTTGCCTAGAAATTAACACTCCTCTACCCACATAACAAAAATACCATATGCATCAAACTCACTAGTAAGGAATTTAACTGATATCACACAATTAATTAACTTCACCAACGTTTCCCCCTTTTTTTTATTCATACTCAGTGTCTTGGCAAGCAGCCATAAATGAAGAAAAAGAAAAGAAAATGTGGCAACTGGTTTACGTTCTCCTCAATCCATATAAAACCCATTTCACTAATTCAATAAACATATTCTTGTATATCTTCACAACTTCAAAAAACTACATGACTTTCAAACGCTAACCCAACAACACAAAATTGATAGCTCAGGCACAGAAAATGGAGATTAAAAAAGCTTACTTTTTTAGCAGCTTCAAGTGGTTTCAGTGTTGTTGTGGTGTACAGAGCAGGAAGGATTCTCTTGACATGTAGACTGGAGCTGGAACGAAGATTCAGAAATGGGTCATCTAATATATAAGCAAGCACTTAATCAGCACACACCATGGACGCATAAGTATGATTGATAACCAGGAAACAATAACCAAAAAAATGCTTCAAAAATAAATAAATAAAAGCATTAAAGCAATCCATCTGGAAATGATTAAATACTTTTTTTTAAGCTTTACTTTCACCGAATATTTGTTAAATTCACAACCTCAAACTAATTTTTAACTGCAAGAGAAATATAAAAAAATATATTTTTATTTGAATCTCTTATCTCTAAATAAGAGAAATTTAAATTCATTAAGCATAAACTGAAAAAAATTTTCTCTAAATAGGAGAAGTTTGAATTCATTACTTTGAAAAAGAAAAATTTCTCAGAATAAGAGAAATTTAAATTCATTAATAATTTAATATATTTTGCACTTTTCAACTTAATATTTTTTTTTTCCTCTAAAATGAAGAAAAAATTTTATTAGTGTAATTTTTCTCTAAAAGTCTATTAGAGAAATACAATTTCTATTCATTTCATTTCATTTCTTTTTTTCCTCTTATTTGCAAGCCAAACAAGGGAAATAATTTTAATTTTTTTCTTCTCATTTCTCTTCAACCAAATAGAGAGTAACTGATTAGACATGTATAGTATAATTAATTATCTTTTTTTCCTAATAATTGATTTTGTTTTTAGAAGATGATTTAGATTTTGTTGTTCAATGTTTTGGTAGTGCTAGGGATTGAAAGAGGATAAATGGAATTCTTCCGAAGGAAAAAAAAGGGTAATAAAAACTGGATGTTAGTTTCAAAAAAAAAAAAAAAAGAAGAAGAAGTATATTTTGTTGCTTCTAATAGGTGTTTATATATATATATATATATATATATATATATATATATATATATAATTGCAATTTGCGTTATTCACAATTAGATGAGGTGATATTATACTATTATTATTGGGTATATAAACTAAACTATTTAGATAATTATAATTTAAATATTCCGTGAGTAAGCTTAATAATTCACTTGTAAGAAGCTCTCCACTAATTATTAGAGCCGTGATAAAAAAAATTTGATCCGATAAAAAATAATTCAAGTTGAAGTTCCTCTACCTCAATTTATAAGTTAATTTAAAATAATTCAATCTGTGAATCAATCTATTTGATTTTATTTAAATTATTAAAATATTTAAAATTTATTTAAAAATAAAAATAATATTTCTCTTAACTTTTTTAAAAAATATAACATTATATTCAAATCTAAAATAACTCGATTTAAATCTAGTTAAAGAAAATAATTCAACTATAATTTGATTCAAAATTAATTTGATTTGTTTGTCAATCTAATGAATTTCTATCTCTAGGTAAAAACAAAATTGATGTATAACATACTTGTTTATATCCAATACATGTACAGGTAAATAATTTAGAGTTAAATACTTTTAACTCTCTGTTTTCGGAATAATTAATTAAGATATTGTTTATTTTAGAAGTTATAAAAAAAATATTTTGCAATTTTATGTATTAGGATTTGTGAAATTTTTTTAATAATTAATGATTTAAGGTTAGACATTGTTATCAAACTAAGAATAATTGTTTTGACATTACTAATTTATTTCTGGTAATGTGACGCTGACATATAATTATTAAAAATTTATTTTTATTAATAATGTGTAATAATTTAATTATAATTTGATTCATGAAGTTGCATATGACTCAATATTAGTATAACCACCTTACATTTTAAATCAAGTGTTAATTAAAAAAATAAAAATAAATTTGATTAAAATTATAAAAGAAGGAAAAAGAAAATCAACTATCATCCTACTTTTTTCTTTCTTCTTTTGGTCTTTATATCCAATTTTTCGTTCTTAATTTTTTTTAGTATTTTGACAAGGATATTTTTTGAGTTAGTTCACGTATCAATTAACACTAACGGAGTATTTGATAATTATATTAAATACTTAAAATTAAAATATTCAACACTTGTTCTTTTAAGATTGTTAGATAATATTGTTTTTAAATTCTTAATATTTTAAGTGTATTTGATAATATTTTTTATTAAACACTTAATTTCAAAAAAATCACTTAATTTAATAAATAAAAATTTGTATTTAATAGATTAAGTGATAGAAAAAATTTACTATTTGATCATATCCATTAATTATCACATTCATTTCCTATTAACAAAGCTATAATTAATAAATATTAAAATATTTAAAATCAAATTATATGATATTTTATTGTAAAGTATATAGTTATCTTGTCATGAATTTATCTTTTAGATTTGATTTTTTTTAAAAATAATATATATATTCAATAATTATTCAGCTCTTAAAATTTTTAATATTAAAATTATCAACTCTTAAATTTTTAATACTAAAATTATTAAATATTTAATTTTTCAGCACTAAAATTATTCAGTATTTAATTTTTCAGCACTTAATTTTTAGTTTTACCTAATAATATCTAAATCTCGTTTATGATGATGTTTTGAGTGTATCTCTCATATCAATTGGGTGCATTTAGAAATATTTGTTTTCTTTAAGTTTTGGCTCCAAAAATCAAATCCAAATAACTAAAAAAATAAACTATTTTAATCAATTGAACTAACTCGTGAAATTTTCATTTTTAACAATACAAAAATCAAAAATCCAAAAAACATATTTCTTAATAAGTTGATCTAGATTTTTTCTTTTGGTCTAATATAAACATTTTTCTTTAAAATTGCTTCTCCTTCGTTAAGATTGAACCCTAATCCATATCAAAGATGACAACAATATCATGATTGTTGGATCTCCAAACTGATCTCTATGATAAACTTACCACAATTCTGGACCTAATATCAAAAGATATTTATATATATAATCAATGTTCTATTTTTTTTTTTTTTTTTTGAAAGAGTTCATGCTCATGTGTTGTGATGAGGTTGATATTACTAAACTTATTATAATGGTAAGCATAGTATTGAAAAAATAGACTAAGTATAACGCAATAACAATATATATATATATATATATATATATATATATATATATATATA
>CATIWR010085272.1:0-43851 GCA_949677035.1 Omphalea diandra | reverse complement strand
CCCCATAAAAATTTCTAAAAAAAAAAAAAAAAAAAAAAAAAAAAAAAAAAAAAAAAAAAAAACAGGATGTAATGCAACATCCATAAACAAAGCATCACAAGATTGGTAAGTTAATAGGATAGATAAATAAATAAATTATTTATAATTTTATTTATTTATCTTAGGTATGTACCCGAATTTTTCATAGGTTATTATGTTAATTAATTTCAATCATTCTTTATGTAGGTCACATAATAAAGCTCAAGTGCACATAAATTGAGGCAATCAATCAAATTAACAAACATAAAGTAAAATTTCATTAAAAGTAAAGGGTGAATGTCGTAAAAGTTATCTCTAAATAGTTTGCAAGCTAACCTAATGTTCACAAGCAAAAAGGAAAGTCCAAGGCAGCACCTAAAATCTACAATGTCTAGGAAGGTAGAGAATAAATAAAATAAAGTAGAATAAAAGGGAAGGAATGTCTACCATGTTGGGTGGAGGCCTAGAGGGCCAAGTCCATCATCCTACCTCTGACAGGCATTTGAAACATAGCCTTGGCTATTACGCAAGTATAAGGAAATAAAGTTGCATTTTCACTAATAGTTATGGATTTTAGCGTAATGGTAAGCACTTGATCCTAATAATTGGTATCAGAACAGGTCATGGGTTTGAATCCCCCAGAAGGCATGTTGCTGCAGCGAGTGGCTTGTAGGTGTTGGGTGAGATTATTGGGCGGAGGCCTAAAAGGCCAAATCTACCACAATCGTGCATTCAAAACATGGCATTGGTTGCTATGCAAGTATAAGGAAATAAAGTTGCACCTTCTCTAATAGCTATGGCTTTTGGCATAGTGGTAAGCATTTGATCCTAACATACCTCTCTCGATCTCGGCTCCTATAAGGTGACAATATAGCTTGTAGACCATCTTTGTGTTACCAGTTAGGAGGAAGCTGAGTGGGATCATCTTCG
Source organism: Omphalea diandra (assembly GCA_949677035.1). Lineage (NCBI taxonomy): Eukaryota > Viridiplantae > Streptophyta > Magnoliopsida > Malpighiales > Euphorbiaceae > Omphalea > Omphalea diandra. The sequence goes on along the minus strand of CATIWR010085272.1, from coordinate 42,903 downwards.
CAGTCGTGCCCTTTAAAGGTCTCACCTATGTGAACCCCTACTGGGATTGCTAGAGCATCCAGTGTCATAATGCCCTCATCGGGGAACTCCTTTTGGACATCGAACATCTCATTGTCACAATATTTAGCCATGGTGAACTTCTAAAACTAAGGAACTTAATAGCTAAGTTTGAAACTTTGAGAGAAAAAAGAAAGAAAGAGAAGATGAGCGGCACAAATAAGGAAGGTCGCTTTCAATGGGGTCGATATAATGGACCAAGTCTGTAAAGCCCTAGCTAGACTGTACATACCATAATGTCTATATAGCTATCTCCGAGGTTGTATAGACCTTTAGAGGCATACAAGCTTGAATTGGGCCTTATGAACCCAACTTCCTCTCTAAGTCTTCCAATACAATCCTTCTTGACCTATTAAGCCCAATTACATTTCTTTAAACCCAACACCTCACTTTCATTAAAAAAACCCTACTTCAAAAAAGCCCTAAAATAATCAATTTCCTAAAATACTCCTAGCTTCCCAAGGAGTCCCTAAAGTTGCCAATTTACTTAGGTACTGATAATCCTCTAAAAAGCCTAAAGTACCAATTCAACAACCCATATCATTGAGCAATTACTAAAATACCCTTCATTCACATTAAAGCTTACAAAAGACCAATCAATGGTCCAAATTATAAGCCAAATTACTAGAATGTCCTCAAACATTCCTTATGGCTAGAATGTTAAATAAATAACCAAATTACCATCAAATACCCTAAAGACCAATAAATGACCAAAATGCCCCTATTATTTTTAGAGCACCTAGAGAACGATCCAAACTCCCTTATGCAAATCAAATTACTAAAATGTCTTTATTGCTTTTAAAGCACCTAGAGAATGATCCAAGCTCCCTAATGTAAATCAAATTACCAAAAATGCCTTCATTACTTGTAGAGCACCCATAAAACAATTAAAGCTCCTTAATGCTTATCAAATTATTAAAATACCCTCATTACTTTCAGAGGAGCCAGTCTTCCTGATTTAAATCAAAATACAAAAATGTCCTTCAATGACAAACTTGACGTCCTCTAAGGTTTTAAAAATACTTTCAAAGAAAATTTCTTCACCCTAAAAATGTCAAAACCTAGAGAAACACTTCTTACAGCATTTAGGCCCATGCCTTTACCTTGAGGTGAGAATAAACCCCTAAAACGGCTAGAAGGGCTACACAAGCATCCATTTATTTTTAAAAAATGCCAAAAAGGCCCAAATGACATAAGAACCACCTAGGGGACATCCTTTAGCTAGCAACCATTAATCAAGAGAACTGAAGCACCTACAGAGAAAAGATTTAAAAGCACTAGTGACTATACAAAGTCAACTATCGAATCCCAAGCACCTGGTACCTAAAAAGTTGGCAAAACCATTTCAGCACCAATTAGAAAGCTGCTTAAGCATTCAAGAACACCTGGTACATGCTAGAAAGCACTTGCTAAAAGTTACTGAAGCATACAAAACCCTACCCTGGTACCTGTTAAGAGAGCTGCTAAAACCACTTTAGTACTTGTTAGAAGGTTATTGAAATGTATAGAACCTCCTTAGTACCTACTAAATATCTACTGAGGATGATCAAAAACACCTAGTACCTATTAGAAAATTGTCAAAACAAGCTTTAGTACCTACTCGACGAGTAATTAAAGACTTGTATCCTTTGGTATCCTTACTAATGTTTGCATTCCTTACATTACTTTGTCAAGACTTATTCAAATATTCATTTCTCCAATGTTATTTTTTAAGCCCAATAAAATAGGGGCAAATTATAAGCATCAGATTTTGGAACTTTGGATGTAAAGCCCGATGATGAAAACTAATAAATACATCTCTAGAATGCAGGGAGAATACCCAAATGAAGAAATGAAAGCCTTAGGAAAGAATGGAGAAGTCCAAAGCCAAGCTTAAGGCCAAAAGCCCAAAACTAAGCCCATAACCAAAGCCTAATCTATCAGCATGAGTACATGAATTGTACAACCCATTAAAAAGGGTTATACAACCCAAGATCTAGGGTTATACAACCCACATCTAAGGTTGTACAATCATTCCTTAAACCCTAACCCCATAAACTTCTATAATTGGTCCCTCTTTAAACCCTAGAGTTGTAAAGCTTTGACATATAGATGTATAACCCATTCTTAGCTGAACAACCCATTCTTAGTTGTATAACCCATGTACAAACCCTAATTCTAGGAGATCGATCTCTTCACGATTAGATACAAACACGATGCAACCAAAACCATTTCTATACTCATGCACTCATCCATCACCTATAAATAACACCTCATTTGAAAAGGAAGGAGAGGCTTAGAAACCCTAATAAAATTTAGCCAAAATTTCCCCTCAAATCATATTTAGCATGAAAATCCTAAACCCTAATTATTCTAAGGTAGAATAAGGTTTAATCTTGACAGTTTTGAGCATTTTGGATGATATTAGACAATTAGTAAGCCTCTAAGGCCAAAGAAAACATCAAGGAAGGCATTAAGAATCTCTCAATCCCCTTTCTTCTTTATCTTTCTTTTTTCCTTTCTATTTTCAAAAACCTAAGAACTTGGGACGGTACAGACTTGATTATAATCTGTACAACCTAATATTGGGTTATATAACCCCATTTTCCTGCAATCAATTTTATAAACCTCTCTTTCTCTTTTGGATTTCTTCCTTCCTATATTATTTTTATGGTCCTCTATGACTCCAATGGCAGAATAGGAGGAGGTCTAATGGCTAAGGACCCCTATTCACTTTAAAATTGGAGTTTTGATAGGATTTGAAATGGTTTTTATAGTTTACCTTATGTTAATGTTTGTATTTTTAAATCCTAGTTTAATGATGATTTCAGTTCTATTTTAATCACTTTAAGGTAGAGGCCAAGTGAAGAACCTATGGTTCGAAGGATCTTGAGAGCTCTTCTTGGTTTTGTGCTCATGCTTAAAGTATGTGAATAGTATGTCCTCAGTCGTCCTTATTCTTATATTATATGCTAACCCTATATGGTTGGTGGTACATATGGATGTTATACTCTTTGAGATCTACATAGGGAAAGGATTCATCAATCTTAGGATCCTTTTTATGATGTCTTTTGCCTTAGGCCATTAGAAGTTCTCCAAATGATTACACTCATGTTTATGTTTCTTCACACTTCATAATTCACATCTTTGTGTTTATTTGGTATTGTTAAATGTTTCTTATGATGATGGGATATGTTATCAAGGACTTAGATGCATGTTTATGCATCTTTGCATGGGAGATATTGTAATGTGGCTTTGTTTATGTGCATTATACACTTACTTTATTTCCTTCTTTTCTCATTTGATTACCAACTTATGCAACTTTGTGGTGTAGGTATTTGGCTTAGGTTAAACCATGAATAATGATCTTCATGAACATTTTGATAATCATGAATGGTGAAGCATGTGTGTTATATGGATGATGAAATGCATGATAATCTTATGCCATGTCACATGATCCCACTCCCTTTTTTGGATTGTTATGTATGGATGATGAAGTACATGATACCCCTTTACCATAACCCCTTCTCCTTTTGAGATGATTATGCTTGAATAGATGTACATATATGTTTGATGACCCTTATACTATGATGCATGACCTTTCTTTAATTTGGATTGATGGAATGATTTGATTGGCTTGATTGCAAAAGCATGTTTAAGATCGGTAATTGGACTAATCAATAACTTAGTTAAAATATTAAAAGTGAATTAAAGATGCTCGAAGTTGGATCCTAATATCTAGGCAACTTAGGTGTGCCTAACCTCTTTCCTAAGCCATACCCAATTTTGAACCCAATCTCTAATTAGGGTGAAGAAGAAATGGGTCTTCTAATTGACTTAAGTTAGGTTTAGATTTCGCTTTCCCTAGATTCTTGTTCTGACTAAAGTTGGGTGTCAACTCTACATTTCTAGGAATAGTACCAATGTATTATCCTATGTTTGGTCCTTTGATGACCATCACTTTGGGTTTAGGGCTTTGAGTTATGCAAAGCCTAAATGGATCTTCTATTTATCCAAACTCGTGCCATATCTTAAGGTCATTACCAATGCAAAGACCTTTATCCACATAACCTCGATTAATCGATAAAAGGATGGAGTCACAAGCAAGATTCCACTAGTTTGAGTGAACTGCCAAGGCACTCATCAGATTCTAAAAGGTTTCCATGAAGGTTATAGAAGATTCTAAAAAGATTCTAGAAGATTTCAAGAAGCTTCAAAAAATAGTTAAGCATTTTTAGTTGTAAGATCATAAACCCTAAAAAGACACTAAAGGGGCAACAACACACGATCAAAAAGTCAAAGTCAAGATCTTCCAAGATTTGTCAAAGACTTGGCAAAGTTTTACTTACCTATTCCTTCTTCTTCTCTTGGCCAAATAGTGTAGCCATTTAGAATAGGAATTTTAATTATTTTCTTCAATTGGAACAATAACTAATTAGGAGTTCTTCTTCTCTTATTGGTTGAATATTAAATGCCCTTCTTTCGATTTAGTTTTTATTTAATTTATAAAATAAATAGTTACCAATTCTTGGTAATAGCTACGGTTGGGTTAACTTCAAGGATAATTATGGTTTGTTATAACCCAACTATAGTAAGATCTTTTCTATTTAGTGAAATTTGTAATCAAGGTATTTTCTATCATCTATAATCTATGTTATTGCTATTTGTTAGACATTAATGTGATTATCTAATGAGAATCAAATAAAATTTTAAATTATCTTAAAAAATGTCTTCAAAAGATAGTCATTCATATGTATGATTATTAGCAAGGGAATAGTCATTCATATGTATGATTATTAGCAAGGGAAAATAATGGTTATTGAAATCTTCAATGATTGATGAAATGTTCAAGGGAAAAATAGCCCATTGAAAGATCTTGCTAAACTTAGTAATAACTACTGTCTCAAATTGGATAAATCTAAAGACTATTGAAGTTTTTCAATGATTATTGATAAGGAAGGCCTTTGAGCTCTCCAACCTTAGTTGAAGACTGTTATGACTCCGACATCTATTAATTCATCTCTAATGGATGTTAAATGAAATATTGACTATTTTTCTAAAGATAGCCAAAGTAGCCTTGTGTGTCTATTGGCTACTTTTTAGTTGAAAGGGAATAATGGCAAGGGTCTTATCAAACCTTTATTAAACTCATGTGTCACTCTTACTTCTTTCTCATATCTTACGAATTGAATTTTCCAAAACTTTTTATTTGCGTGAAATTTGTCATCTTTCTACTCACCCCTCTTTAGGAGTTTTATGAGATAATAAGTAGTATAAAGACTCGTCCTTTATTCAAAATTTACATACAAAAGTAAATATTTTAAAAATCAAGAAGAGTCTCAATCCATCCATAAGACCCTTTTCTTTAAAATGATGACTATAATAGTTAGAAAAATCTTATAAAGATCTTCATTAATAGTGAAACTATTAACTTATAAGACATTATCAAAGAAGGAAGGAACATTCTAACGAATAAGGTTAATGATGTCTTAGTTAAAAAAATAAAAGTGAACGACAACTGAAGAGAAGAAAGCCACCTTAAAAATATATGAGCTATGCATGTTATCTTCTGAATCTTCTACAAATCTCACTATGCTAAGTTGCAAATGTGTACATTATCCAATTGGATTTTTGACACACTTTAAAAGCAACATAAAGGTATATGTATGGTAAAAGAAAAAAAGGTGAACCAAATACGAACTTATAAATATGAGATGTTTGCATACCAATGAATCAAAAGTATAACAAAAATGTATAATCATTTTATGGATATTATGGGGTCACTCAAAAGTTTAGGAAAAATGTACCTAACTAAAGACATGGTGGCAAAACTTATCAAAACTCTATGTTGTCCTAAGTTAGGTGTTTAACTTGGTCAATCTCTATTTTGATCTTGATAATCAAATTGAATAGTAATAATGTCTCCATCTACCATTTATCTAGCATAATTAAAGGTTATAAAAGGACAAAACATAAAAGAGTTTGTAGAATTTCCCAATTTATAAACTAGTCCTAAAAGTTACAACTAAGAAAAGAAGATCATGACTAAGACTCAGTTAAAGCCTATAAATTGTGACCAAGACCTAAGGGTTGCAATTGTGATCCATAATATATAAAGAACTCTTGAGACACATGTTATTTTGCAATCACAATCTAGTACATAAAACATAGATCCCAACCAAGAATCAATATCCCACCTATGCCCTTTAAGATGGAGACAACAATTACAATGACAAATCCAAGGGCCACTCAAGAAGTGCCATATGTTACTAGCTATGAGACACTTAAATATCACATTTGAAAAATAGATGTCCTGCCTAAAAAATGATAATCATAGTCATGAAAAAACATCATAACCATGAAATTTTTCTGATAGAGCATTAAGTATAGATTTCTTAAGTGTTGGTGGGAGATTTGCTACTAGTCTTTATGTAATAATCATTTAGCAGTTAAGGGCTATAAATACCCTCTGAATAGCTTTTAATGTAAAAGAACTAATTCCATTACTGCCAAACTCTTGCATTTGATTTCTTAAAGCCTTAATTTTCATTTATTATTTTGTTTGGTTTGTTAAAGAGCTTTGATTGCTCAAGAGTTGGGTGTTACCGACAAAAACAATTATCTACCTTTAAATGTAAGCCTTAGGAAATCATTATAAAAGGTTTGAGTGTGTGCCTTAGAAAAACACTTGTAAGGGTTTGGTGTAAGCCAAAATACTAAGTTTAGGGAGTGAGCTTATAAAACTTCTTGTAACTGTATAACAGATAATGGAATCCCAATTAGAAATTTGAGAGTGAATGCAGGGTTAGTCTATACCCGAACTGCTATAAGTTTTATGTGTTTTATTTATTTATTTTTTTTTTGCTTAATTTTTACTTTTCATGACACCTTTTAATCTCTTTTAAACATAAATTTTTTTAATACCCACTAATTCAATCCCCCATTTCTTGGTACACAAGGGCCAATAAGTGGTATTAAAGCAATGTCTTACTTTTGAAAACTTAATTATGTAAGCAAAGATCAAAATGGCCAATAAAGATTTTACTCATCTCGAAACTCACTTTGATGGCATTAATTATTGTTTATTAGAAGGCATTAGAGAAAATAATCTGTAAAAAATCTCCACCCAATTCAACTCTAGCAAAGATAAGAAGAATGAAGTCACTTACTATGAATTTGATAAGTTTTGTCACATTAAGGCAGAATGTCCCATGATCAAAAAGAAGAAGAAGTATGACAAAGAAAAGAAAAAAGGCTTCAAGGATAAAGGTCCATCTAATGATGAAGAAGAGAATGAAGTGGTCAATCTTTACTTTATGGCCTTATAGGACAACTCCAATGAGGTATGTTCCACTTCTCATTTTTGTACTAATGATGATGATAATTACACTAATAATGATATGGATGATGATGAAATTATGAAAGCCATGGCATTAAAATGTGAAAAATATTTTTCTAAGACGTCATTTTATAGGATAAGATGTTCAACACTTGAGGAGGAGTTTAAAAAACTTAATAAACTTGTCTTAATTTTAAAAACATCTAATGATGGTCTCAAGTAATCTTTAAAAGAATTATCTTCAAAAACCTCCTCATTTGAGTCCTTAAGTAAAGAAAATGATTCTTTAAAGGTAGAGGTTGAAGAAATAAGAAACTTCATTTCAAAATTTTACAAAGGAAAAGAAACTTTAGATATACTAATTGTATCTCCAAGACCACCTCTTGTGAGACATGGTCTTAACTTTAATGGTGCATTAACTTCTATATCCTTTCCTCCATCATTTGTCAAAGCCTATACTTCTTAAACCTCTAGCATAGAGGTGGTGCCTAAAATGACTCAAATATCAAATGGACCTCCCACTCAAAAAGGGAATAGGAAGGCAACACAAAGTTCTAAATTTAAGCCTTATAGAACAAACTATGCATATATGTCAGAGACATACACTAAGACACACACAACCAAGACACACACATTCATAACATGTATGTCTTTGTATGCATGTATGCATGCTAATTCTAAGAATATTATGAGACATAATTCTTATGATAAAAGGAAATTAAACAAGAGGACTAATAACTATAAAGTTTAATGATGGAGATCAAAGTGTTAGCCAAAGCTTTCCCTAGATCCATTATAAAGGATTGAAAGACTAATGATTAGAGCAAAGACTAAAATGATGAAGGGATCTTTACAAAGATCATTATTGGAGATACAAAAGCTAAATAATCAATCTCCTTTAAGCTAACAACAAGCTCTATGCATCTTAATTGTATGGGAAAAGCCTCAAGAAGGGAATTATAAGTCAAAAGAAGATTGTTTAAAGGAAACATGACACACAACTATACTCTTTAACATACACAATTATGTCTTAATTAAGCAAGAGCAATAAAAAACACACAGCTAAGGCATATGGTCATGCCTCATGACACACGACTATGACACATAGTTATGCCTCACGGTGACACTTTTAGGCAAACACAACTGAAACACATGGCTTTCGAGCATGATTGTGCGTCAAGGAATTACATTTTTCAAAGTTCAAATAGTAGCAATGCATCATGGTCATGCATCTTATGGAACTTATAGACTTTTTCATTATTAGTCATTTTTTATTTGTTTACTTCCTTATTAGTGGATTTATTATTTAGAATAAGTTTTCTACTTTGAAACAACCGTGAATAGGAATTTAAGATCTTTTCTATGTAGGAAACTTCATTTTGTAAGGCTATTTATAAGTCATATTTATGTATTATGAATTAATAACTATTATCATCAATAGCATTAAGTTTTAACGAGTTTATGCTTTGCTTTTTCATGTTCTTGCTAGAATACAAAATCTAGACTTATCAAAGGAAGTAATTAATCTTTGTGGCATCTTTAAGGTTAGAGTTTTAAGGACTTAATTTCCTTAGGGTTCTAATCCAATCAACAACTTAACTTCTAGCTTTATTGGGAAAAATAAGAAATCACATAAAAGGTTCCTAGAAAAGGTCGTTTAGTGGATCCTTTATCATTTAATTTCATTATTGTATGAGATATGGTCACATTAATGTAATTTGTTATATTAGGAAGGCATACCTCAATTTAGAAAGTCATTCAAAAGCTAACTCCTAAAGGCCAAAGTATGTTTGAGTACCAAAGTAAAATGGTTGATTTTGTAGGATGGGGACTCCTTCACCAAATTCTCATCATAGAAAATCTAAAGGTGAATGAAGATTGTTAACAAAGAAGGGATAAAGGTTTAAAATGGCTAATTGGTATAAAGTCATCTCAATAATTAATACTAAACCTATAATGTATCCCTTACCTCTTATGATTTAACTTGATATATATGCATATGTTTAGGGGGAGTTGTTATGCTTTCTATTGTTTGATGGAAGCTCTTTGCTTTAAGAAATTTCTTTAACATATTTTTCTTGCATAATTTATCATATTTCATGTAGTCATATCATTGATGCTCAAATTGTGATTGTTATGTGTTTGATATGCTTGATGATTTAATTGTTTGTTATAATATGTGCAAATGTGTGAAAAGTAAATGACTAACTCAAATACATATCCATTATATCCTCATATTTAGAAGTAGTTGTTTTTATTGACTAATCATAGGTAGACATGATAGTATGAATTCTTGTTACATGAATAAGGAATTAGATTGACTTATAAAGCAAATTTCATTGAATCAATTGTATGGCACTATGGAAATATCTTATTGTGATTGTGATCATTAGATTTAAAATCATTATACCAGATTGTATGCATAACCATATACTTTTGCAGTAATTAGCATAATTTTAAATCTAGTTACATTTAGAGTAGTGATTGGGTATGTAGTGAACTATATAAAGCTATACAATGATAGATAAAGGATTTGCCCTTTCTTGCAATAGGAGTAAGAGTCTCATAGCTAGTTAGGGTTGGCAATTAGTGTTATGACATGTCTAATCATGTTATGTCGAAACATGTGTATAACATGAAAAGTGTTTAACTTGAACATGACATGTTTAATTAATCATGTTCGAATCTTTAACCTTAATAGAGACATATTTTATGAAGTTACATGACATAACCCATGTGACCCATTTAATTAATCATGTCATGATATAAAAATGCACATTTGACTTAGTAAACATAAAAAAAGATTAAAGAATATCTAATTTTTATTAAAAATATTTATATATTGAGAAAATAAAGACTAAAGATTAAAATCCTAAATAAATATAAAGTAAGGTTAAAAAATTTTATTATATAAAAAAATTTTATTATATATAAACATATTTACTTAAATTGTGTTTAAATGTGTGCATTTATGCCATGCATTATATGTTAAATCATTAACCTCATTATATATTTGTGTTTATTCGTGTTTATTGTAGGTTAGCTAGGTCAACCCATTTAAACATATTTTTTTCCATGTTGACTTGTTTATGACTTAAACCTATTTATTCCAAATCCAAACCCATTTAATTATATGTTATTTAATTGGTTGTGTCCAAAATTTTTAGTCTTAGCTACTAATTAAGTCATAACACAAATTCTTATGCAAGGAAGAATTGTCAAATTTGAAAAGGTATTTTCAATTATCTATTCATTCAAGTTATGGACTTGGAAATCAAAAATAAAAATTAGTTAAGAGTTAACATAACTTCATACTCTAAATCTAATTAAGACATTAGTTAATAAAAGGATCAAACCAAATATAACTAAACATAATATATTGTAGTTAAACCACTTTGACCTTGCTTATTAATCAGAGGTTATGATACATTGCTAGATATCGCTCATAATCAATGCATAAATGGATTAGATCAATTAGAGAATTAAGGACATAAGCTAAAGAGTTTAATTTTATCCAAATTTTGATTAGACTAGAATTACAACCTACATGTTTTACCAATATAATGAGTTTTAGCTATTTTTGGAGGAGTATAAAAGAGAAATACTTAAGGTTTTTTTAAGAAAGGGAAAAGGGACTTTTAAGTAGTCTAGAGAAGCAATTTTAAGATGAGAAAATAAGTGGAAAGAGGCTTCAATTCAAGATCCAATTCAAAAGTTTAAGATATCACTTGAGAAAGGAAGAAAAAGAGAAGGAGATTTTGGCAATCATCAAACTAGTTTGGAGAATTCTATATCTTCTTGTTTCTTATTTCTTGTTCAAGATGATGCTTAAATAATTAGATTTGACTTACTTTATTAGTATATTAGGCTAGATGTTTTATTTAAGGCCTTTATATAGCCATGGAAGAGATTGAATGATTTATGATTCCAATGATAATGTTGGATATTTATTTCTTTTGCAAGTAAATGATTTTGAATCTAATGCTTGTAATTGATTGATCACTAATTGCATGATTTGTGTTTCATTTATAGATCAAGAGATTGAAAATTGAAATAGACCTAAAATCAATCTCCTTAGGTTATTTGATGAGTAGAAATATCTAATTAACTCATTGCTATCATTAAGGATTACTAGATCTAATTGAGTGATTTTGTTTATAATTCACATTAAGAAATGGTCTTAAGAAATAGCATTGCAAACTTAAGTGATTATTCAAGAGAGAAGACTTAAACACTATAAAGATAATTGATAATTGTAATGCATAATCCAACATGTCATTAGGAGAATAAAGCTTCATGAACTTTCATTAGTGAAATCAAGTTCCCTAAGTTGATTAATATAAGGTTTTCTTCCTCATTGCTTTTACCCTTTTGTTGTAATTTATTTAGGTTTTATTTTATTTTAATTATAGTTGTTAATTAAGATATTATTTGATTATTTTTCAAATAAAAATAGAATCATTATATATCAATACTTGTTCATAGTTGTCTCTATGGGATGATATTCACACTCACTATGCACTATGATTACTTGTATGATCTATATAATTACGACCATTCGTTAGTTAAATACTTGTCAAAAGAAGACGCTTTTTAGAAGTTGTGATCTTTAGTTCAGGAACAAGAATTAGTATACATAGATCTCATAGAAATTTCTCTAATTTATATTATACCCTATGGTAGATTTTTTTTCTAGCTTTCTTTCTTTTTCCTTTTCTCTCATTTCTTCCTCTAGCCTCTCTCTCTCATATAGAATCAAACAAAGCATTCTCCTTCTTCTTTACCCTTATTTTAAGATATATAAAGGTAGTGAACTTGCGATGGGTTTCAAAGGACACCATATGGGTTCCTTTAAACCCATGTAGCTTCTTTTTTAAGAACTTGTTCATGGGTTCTTTAGAACTGAACCAGTTTCAAAGATTCTCTCTCTAGCTCATAGTAATTCATGCCTTCAATTTGATAATCCTCAAACTTTTAATCTTATCCAATTTTATCCTTATGTACTTCAATCCCATTTTAAGGAGTCTTTAATTTATTTTTTTCACTCAAATTATTCCCAAAAATTTCTAAAATACACCCATAAGCAAGTAGTTAAAATCAAAAAAATATTTTTGATATTTCAAAGAGATCAAATCTTATCAAAAGTAATCTAATTTCGAGGAATATACCACCTGACCTTCATCATCAAGTCATTATATCCTAGATTAAGAATTTAGTGTCTATATTGATGTGATTCTTTTAAAGAAAATCCATGCCCACTAGGCTTTAGGAGTGTTTCCTTATCAAATAAGGAAGTAAGGAGCTAATTATTCCATACCTTAGGGTTCAGCCAAGGCTTGGCTAAATAAGGGTAGTCCATGTAGCTCTTCATAAGCTAATTGGTAAGGCCAAGCCTTACAACCCTTCATGGATTGCTTCGCTTGTTCAAGCCATATGGCCTCATATAGGTCGTTTGGCTTGTGCTTACTTGGTTAAGCTCAATTTTATATTTAGCTCCATAACTTTTAATTAAGTCTTTAAATGGAATTTTCTTAATAATGATAACCTCTAAATTATTTAGAGAAATATTAAGTTCAACAAATTTCTTAAATTTCTTTTATATTCTCTAATCAAACATCTTATGTAAAAAAGAATCCAAGGGTCATTGGCCTTAGCCTCTCCCTATCACTTTCAGTCCATTTACAAGCACAAAGAAGACAAAAAGAGTGAAAATCAAGACTTGAACAAGGCTAAAAAAAAATTTATAAAATGATGTTTAAATGTGAAATAAAGCTAATCATGGAAAATAAAGGTCTTTAGTTATTGCAATCTACCTCTTTCCATCCATTATTAAGCTCAAGATATAAAGAAAAAGGTTAAAAATCAAAGGAAGAAGAGAAAGAGGCACTGTCATGAATAATGCTTATGAGTAGCGTTAGTGGTCTAGACAAATCAACTAATGGTTTGTATAGATCATAATGATGTTTATACAAATAATTAGATATCTATGTAGATCTCTGGGCTTGTTACTAAAAAAAACTACATATAGGGAAAAAAAGAGAGAGAATAGGGGGAAGAAAAGGGAAAGATGGCCTAAGATTAACTTACGGCCCTCAAAGGCACCATAAGTGTTATGATTATTCTCTAAAATGCAAAGATTCTAATGTAAAATAAGTTTATATTTAATCCTTTTACCTTAATCCTTAAGTATGGATGAATAGTTATAGGATTTCTTTGAATAAGAGTGTGTTTATGGCTTTGGGTAAGCAATTCTTTAGGAAAAATTCGAGGTGGGATATTTATAAAGAAAAAGGGGTGCACTTGTGCTGTGTAGCACATATTGAATCTTATTCTCTTCTCTCTTTCTATAGATAAAAACACTAAAATATTATATACCTTAGGGTTTTGAAGTTGTTTACATAGCCAAGTTGCATACAATATTTACATGGTGTATCATTATATATGTGGATAGTCAAGTCCATGAGAATTCCTACTTAGGTAATTCATCTTTCTCACATAGCAGATTTGCCTTACCAATTGTGTAATGTATGTTATGCTAATAATCTCATCCCATATATATATGTTTATAAGAATAATCTTATTTGGTTATATACTATGTAATTTTGCATTGTTTTTATATAGTTTACTCCTAGGATATTGGTGTTCTAGCTAGATTTCCTTAATTTTCAAGAAGCGTTTGGATCCTAAAGATTATATTTGGAAAATGGTGTCAACAGACACCAAAGATTTCTATTAGGAGGAGTTCAAGGTATAGTTTATATCTTTTGAATTAATATAATTTGTATTCATGTATTGATATTTTTTTTTATATTGCAAAAGTATTTTCTTTGGGATGTCATTTTGGAGTCCATGGCTAAGATTGCATGGGATAATACAACTACTAGGTGGTATTCAAATATTTTATCTAGTTGGAGATGAAGTGGTAATAGGCTATAATGTGTCTCCTAAGATATATGGGATATGTGGCAGCAGCAATGGTTTATGCTAGAATTTCAATTTCGTTTTGCTACGCTTCTTGAAATAGACTCATAGAGATTACTAGGGTTAGTATTGGTCATTTTCGCCATACACTCAGATCTAGATCATTCCTTGAACACTCCTTAGATTTGGTTAGTTTATTTACTTTTTTTTTTAGAATTTTATAAAATGTAGGGACTAAAGTAAAAAAAATTTATTTCACGAGAAATATCTAGTTCAGCCATAGATTTTGAGCTTTTCAAGAAGATGCATATTAAGAAGAAAGATAATCAATTTATTAATAAGAAGTCAAATGACATTAATGTAAGTTAAATAAAAACCTATTTCTCATTTTGAATAAATTAACATGTTAATAACTTCAATAACATTTCTAAATGATTATTTGTATTTATTAGGATATGGTGAAGAAAGATATTTCTATAGCTACTTGGGGGCTTTGTCGAATATCCCTTAATGTCAACTGTTGCACCTGTATGTTGTTGTTGAAGACAAAAAGAGTACAATGTACGGACTTGGCTCCAAAGGACATCTAGTTGCCCACCTTTTACGTTAGCTCTTACTTAGCCATATCATAAATGACTCCTCATCCAGAGTTAGAGGAGTGCATTAGGAGGCAAGTTCGAGAGGAGCTTAAACATAAGTTTGATATGCGGTTTGCTTCCAAAAGGGAGTAGAAGCAATAAGCCATGTAGTAGGCTCTTACTTCTATGTTAGCTACCATGCAGAGTCAACTGGTTCTAGTACCAATATCTTCACCTCTAACGGACGATGATTATGTGGATGCACATGATGACTAAATGATCAAGTTTTCTTTTTTTCATATTTATGCATTATATGAACAATGTTATGATAAATATAATATAATTTTATTTAATTTCTTATAAATCGTGTTCCATTTTATATAGAAAAATATATCAACTTGCATTGCGCATAGAAAAATGGATGTTTAATAAAAACAAACCAGCTACGAGTTTTATTGAGGAAACAAAGTTTAGAATTTTTTGGGAAAAAAAAAGTACATCAAAATAAAATTGACAACTAAAGAATGCATAAATAGATGATAAACTAGTTGTAAACTTCTGCGTTGCGCGAGATGATTATAATAATAAATTTCAAATAAATTTAACATTTTTTTATTAAATAAATAATTAATTAATTGAATGATTAATTATTATTTTATTAAAAAATTATTATCAAGTAAATAAAATAATAAAATCAATTTCTAAAAATTTATAATTATGTGGGGAGATATTTGTGACAAATGATTGTCTATTACTCTATACCTTCAATCTTCGGTAACACAATTTTAAGAGAAAGTTTATTAAATTTAAGTAATTCTTGATAATTAATTAAATAAATAATATTAAGTATTTCATAATCAGGAATAAAATTAATAGATAATTATAAATATTAAGTATTTCATAATCAGGAATAAAATTAATAGATAATTATAAATTATATATACATGTATGAGAATTATAACAAAACATTATATATTGATTCATACCTTTAATCATATGCAGTATAGTTTTAAGAAAAAAATTGTTAAACTTGAACGAACTATTTTCTAACAATCTATAACATTACTTGCTAATTTTTATATACTCAAAATTTTGAATAATTAATGAAATTAATTTAAATTTTAGTTTTATATTTAAAATGATTACTTTTTAGATTTTTATAGTTTTCTGTTTATAAGTTGTTTAGAATTTTTACTTTTTAGATTTTTTAATTTTGTGTTTAAAAATTTTTTATAATTTTTACTATTTAAATTTTTAATTTTTTATTTAGAAAGTCTTTTTATATGACAATTATTTTATAAAATTTTCTATTTAAAATTTTTTGATATGGTAATTTTTATAATATAATATAAAATAATAACACATGACAATATTATATATAATTGTTTGACAAATGATAAATAATTGTTTAAAGTTAATTCTGAGATTGAAATTAATATATATATATATATATATATATATAATTAAAACATTTATAAAAATATAAATTAAAATGAAATGATTGAATTATCTATAGTAAGGAGAGAGAGAGAGAGAGAGAGAGAGAGAAAGAGAGATCTACAATAAGTAAAGCTAGATATTAGGTGAAGAAGGCTATTATGCAACTTTGTTTGCAATTGTTTGAAAGAGATAACTCGTGGCGGAATTAAGGATGAGCTGGCATGGGCTAAAGTCCCTTTGACCGACCGAAAGAAAGTGATAAAGTAGCAGTAGGGGCTTCTTAGCCCCTACTGCCATGTACATTCGAACAAAAGGAGGACTGAAGGAAGAAAAAGCCCCCTCCAAACCTAACTTTATTATTATTATTTTAAACACAACCAAAATGACGTCATTTTGTTTAAGTTAAAATGATGTTGATTTGATCATTCTAAAACAAAAGAAAAAAAAAAAAAAAAAAAGGAGGGAAGATAGTGGAGACAAAGGGTTGTATCTTCCCCTCTCCCTCCTCTCTCATGAACTCCCACCCTCCAAAAAGCTTGATTCATTTGGCTTTTTTTTTTTTTTCTTTTCATTTCATTTCTTTGTTTCTAGAAGAAGAAGAAAAAGAATTAAAATTCTCGTAATTAAAATATACCATATAATTTAAATTTCTCTACCATTATTAAATTAACTTCCATAAAATACTATAATTAAATTAATTCTTTAAATATAAATATAAAATCTCACTTAAATAATTAACACTAAATTTTACTTAAATCAAATAAAAAAATCATCCATAACTAATTATTTCTCAGGATATAAAATATATCTCATAAATAATTTGACATAAATAACTTTATTTATAAAAATTAAATACTTTAAATAACTTTATTTCTCATAATTAAATACTTTAAATTAAATCTATTAACATAACATTTTCAATTAAATCAACTTAAACAATAATTCAAATAAAGATTTTCAATTAAATCAACTTAAACAATAACTCAAATAAACTTCAATAACATAATATATTTAACTTAAATTAATTAAATTATTTAAACATTTATTTAACATAATTTATTCATATAGTATAATTAACATTTAAAATCATTTAAATTATATACTCATATTAACTAAATTAAATTCATAAATTCCTTAAACATTTTCTTAACATAGTTAATTCACATAATATAATTAATATTTAAATCATATTTAACTTACAGTAATTTCATATTTTTCTTAAATTTAAATAAAATTCATATTTAAATAACTATTAAATATATTTTCTTTATATATACTCGTCTTAAAAATATTAAATATCATCATGTATTCATTTAAATTTAATTTTTAAATATAAAAAATTAAACAAACACAACTCTTTAAGCTTGATTCATAATGAATAAACTAACCTTAATTAAAATAATAATCTCTTTAACATAAAATCATTTCTCTTTAAAATACTTATAAATACATTAAATAATCTCATTAAAAATATTAAAATAAATCTAATCATCTTTAAATCATTAAAATTCATAACTATATACATAAAAAAAATAGAGAAAGCATTATCATTAAAATATTAAAATTCATAGTTACTTACACAAAAATAGAAAAAAATATTCTTAAAATAACTTGATTATCAAAATTTTCTAAAATCAGATTTCGAACCTTACAACACGCTCCGCCTTCCCCCTAAAAATAGATTTTTCCATTATCCCTCCCTCTCTACCCATCTTCTCCTCCTATTCTTCCCATTTCACTACCACCGCTACTGCTGATGGTCACTAATAGCTTCAAGTAAGTGAAACTCCCTAAAAATAATTTCTAGTTTCGTCACTAGAGTTAACCATATAATAAAATCAATGTTCACAAATATATATATATATAACCCTAAACCAACTATTCCCTTTTTTCCCTTGTTCCCTTCTTTCTGTGCTCATTATACTTAATTTCGCATGTTCTTAAACTTTAACATGATTATTGCCGACAAAATTTACATTTTACTTATGGCAATAAGATTTTTGAATTAGGTGGAAACAAATCATGGAAAATGGTAGATGTAGTAGCAGGAATGGTAGCGATAAGAGCTGCAATAAAAGGCACTACAGGTCGATTGAAGATGAGAAACTTTGACGACTTGTGGATCGATATGGTCCTCAAAACTGGAATTTCATTATAGAGCATTTATAGGGAAGATCAGGCAATTAATATGTCACTATAAAGATATGGGTTCTTTTCTTTATGTCTTTATTGTTCATGTTCTACAAAAATGATGTGTTATCCCTTTTTCTTTTTTATTTGTAGGGAAAAGTTACAGATTAAGATGGTATAACCAACTAGCTATGAAAAACAACAAAATGCCCTTCATAAAAAAAGAAGAAGAAAGACTACTCAAAGCTCATCAGATTCAAGGAAAAAAATGGGCTTCAATAGCTAGACTATTCCCTGAAAGAACAGATAATGTTGTCAAGAATCATTGCCATGTTGTTATGGCAAGAAGAAAGTGTGAACACTTATTTTAAGTTCAAGATAAGAGAAATTATTTTCATGCTCATCATCCAACTCATCATGAACAAGAACATTACTACTTCTAATAGAAATTTTGAAAGTTGCTTTAGGCCTCAAGTGCGTGGCTATGATGATGATGATCATCCTTATCATCAAATCTCTAAATCAGTGTTTCAAAGGATGGTACTAAAGTTATAACTTACAAATGAAGTCTTATAGTTCATCATCTTCTTAGATTTTTAGTGCTTTAACTATCTTTAATAAGTCATTAAGTAATGATTTGTTTGATGGAAAAAGAAGGGATTATATTAATTCCTCAAGTTCTTCTTCATACAATAAAGAGGGTTCACAAGGATTTAATGAATCAATGCATTGTTATGAAGACTAAAAAAATACTTTTGGACTTAGATCTTTAGGACTAAGAATGTTATAACTAGTAATCATTTATCATTAATAAGTTACAATAGTGAGTTTTGAAGCCAAATCAAAAGCCAATTAGCTACATTGTAGAAATTTCCCATGACTTCTCACTAACAAGAGAAAGGAGATGGAAGAATCAAGCAAAAGAATGTTCCATTTATTGATTTTCTTGGTGTGGGATTCTCTTAATATGATAAGGCTCAGTTCATCAGTTGTAATATATTTATATATGTACATATATAAACATACATAATCTTGGTATCATCTTCTAATCATGTATACACACACACACACACACATGTGTGTGTGTGTGTATGTGTATGTGTGTGTGCTTATTTATGTATGTATGTGTTTGCACACACATGAACACATATATATCAGTGTGTGTGTGTGTGTGTGTATCCATACACATGTGTAATGTGTGTGTGTATACACACATGCATACATATATATATATGTGTGTTTGTATAAAGAAAGAGCTACATTTTGTTTCTTCCCATCAATTTTAGGAATGACAATGGGGAAAAGATTCTCCACCCTTGCGGGGATCTATCCGAATAAAATTAAATATAATTTTCTAAATTTTGATATTTATTTATTTATATATTTATTAGTGTATAACATAAAATCTTTTTATTTTATAATTTAATAAATCATATTTTTTACAAAATAATTTAAAAAATAGAAAAATAAATAATTTACTTTGCTGGAAATCCTTAAAAAGACAAGAATGGGAGGAAAATTCCTCTTGTCAGGAAAAGTGGGGCGGAGAATGGAGGGATAACCTATACCTCACCCTGTTGCCATTCCTAATCATTTTCAACTTTGGATCTTGATCTTTTGTTCTATATTAAAAAAGGATCATTAATATATTTTTTTATTGATTAGGAGATTAAGAATAGTTGATAGGCATAATGGTAATTTAATTTATTGTCTGTTTTAATTAATCAATTAGTTACTTTATTAGTTACTTTGTTGCTTTATGGTGTTGTGCTTAGAGATGCTTTAGAGATTTCATTGTTAAAGCTTTTGGTCTTTGTATTAGTTAGTTGACATGTTGCTTTGTTTCTAATAATCAATTTGATGTTAGTGTGTGAAAGTTACTTTTATTAATAAGAACATAATCATACGTTCATAAATTTTTGGTTCATATAATTCATGTTCATATGTCTAAATTGATTTTGTTCAACAATTTTGATATTTTTTTACTCAAAATTCCTATTTATGAAGATTTTGACGCATTATCAAGCTAAAATCTTAAGCAGGTGTTTAAGTGCATAAACTTGTTCTTTTATACATTAATATTGTGTTTGATTGGTCAATGGTGTCTCATATCTTATAAGGGTATTTTTGGTTTTTTATTATGACATATGGTTTATGTACTATAAATAGGTATTTATCATATTTATTTAATTTGCATCTCTAACTGTTAGACCTTCATTCTACTCAACAAATTTTAGAAATTTTATTTTAAACAAAAGGGTTTACTTAACTTGAATGTTATTGAGAGGAGGGACAAGTTGACTACACTAAAATGTTATGACATCTTAGAGCATCTCTTATAGGCTCTTTATTTGAGCAAACTTCTTTTCCTTAAAGAGTCAATCTAAAAAAATAGTCTTCAATATATTATTTTTTGTATTTTAAAGTAAAGAGTTAGTTTGGCTCTCTATATGTAGAGGGCCAAACTTCATTCTTTGCACTAATTGTCATTAAAATTTTTAATTTCCTTTAAAAGACATGAATTGATATCTATCTATCTTTGTTTTGTTTATTGAACAAAAGATTAAAATATCAAAAGTCTATTGGAGTTGTACAAATTTTTTCACACTTTATATTTAAAGATTCTTCAAAATGCTATTTATTGTGTAAAAGATGCTCTATAGAATAAAGAGTACTATTGGAGATGTTATTAGGATGCACTCGGCTAGTTATTATTATGATTTAATTCACTGTATAATTTCTATACTTAATGATTATTTCTTATATATATATATATATATATATATATATGAGGGGAAATGGAGATTGATTATATTCTTGTAAATCAAAAATAACAAAAGACTAAATCAAAGTGGACACCTTTTCAACCCATACATTAAATTGGAAAGGTAGCCTTGCTAAGGCATGTGCTACTTGATTTGTCATTCATGGGATGCAAGAAAAAGACAATCGATCAAAGCAACTCTAAAAGGAATATACAATATCAACCAACATTCCAATGTTGGATTTATTTTCAATTGGTTTTTGAATTTCATTTATTACAATTTGGCAGTCAACCTCCACACATATCTACCATTCTGAAGCACAAGGCACTTCTTAAGCGTAAGCTATATAGAATGACATTAATCTCAGGCAACTCTATAGAGACGTCATCATAATTGAGTTTGTATATCACAACTAATCATTAGCCATTACTATCCCTAAACATGGCATCCATTCCATCCATATTGCTTGCATCAGTATTCATCTTTACACATAGGAATTTATAGGAGCCCGTCATTTGATATTCGTTTGCATTTGACCATTTGGTGTCTATAAAGTTAGATTTGCATTTTTGAATTAGAGATTTTGTTGTGTTGCCATCCTTACAACATCTTCAGCCTTCATTACCTAGTTTTAAAAAATAAGCAAATTCTTTCTCTTCAAAATAGTCTAACTCGTTACCATGAAAATTTTGAACTCTTTTATATCCTCTTAACTAGTTTATAAAGGTGGGGTTTATTGCGAACTTAACTAGGATGGTAGATTGCTACATCTATTGTCATTTTTTAAGTCCATGTTCAATATTTTTATTGTCTTAAGATGCCTTAGAAGAAAAACAAAAAAAAAAAAGAGGAGGAGACAAGAAAAGAAGGGAAGAAAGAAGGAAAAAGAGAAAAAGGGTGAAGAGAGCAATAACAAGTGATTAAAATTTCATATACACGAGAAAAATCAAATGTTGTAACACTAAGATTTATAGAGGTTTAACCTAAATTTTCCTTACTAATTCTTTTCTAAACACCACTAGATAATTTCATTACCAAATAGCTTATAGGTTCTATTCAAACCTTTACAAATGAGTAAATTTTCTAGCATCACTCAAGTTTTAATACTGGTAAATTTTCATGACCAAGTACCACAAAAGGAAAAGGCCTTGGATTGTGTAATTAGCATTTAATTAACCTATTCTATTTATGGTCTAAGCAAACTATATGTTATAAATGGAGCATCATTTTTTATTTTAGCTACCTTACTTTTAAAGAAGGCATATGAAGTACTTCCCTTTGTGATTTAAAGCTATAATTGATTCAAACCTAACTTAAAATGCCACTAGTTGTTTTGAAAAAACCATTTTTAAAAACTCCAAAGCATTAGATATCCTTAAGCAATATCATGTACTTTTTCCCTTTGAGTAAGAAAAATGTAGTGTCAGGAATCTCTGCTATGTCACAATCATCATCCAACACATCTTGTGTGGCTAGGAACTCCACAATAAGGTCGAAATAAGTTTACTCTTTAATTCTTATAAAAAAAATTCTCATCTTGTTTCTTTTGTTAGTTCCATAACTTATTCAATGAGGTTGCATTTTCCTAAATTAGTCCATTCGATAATTTGCCTCCACTTTATTTTCTTCTTGACAATTTTGTGAGCTAATTTGCTTGATCTTGATGTTGGAAAGATGGTTTAAAGGGTCCATGTACTACTATGATAAGGGTTTCAAATTGACTTTAGTTTGTTTATACTTTATTTTTGGCTACTTTTCCTTTTCCTTTTTCATTTTCTGCCTTTGTGGAGCTAAAAGAGTTGAAGAAGGTTATGTTATCTTTTTTTTTCTTTCCATTTTCCAATTGTACTTGACTTAACTTGATATTGATGAATACTCATCCTTACTAGATTTGAAGTCAAATTCAGGGTTTCTATGAGCCATTTTCTTGATTTTCTTTAGCTTCTCAATTTTAAAAGCCATTTAAGTGTAAGCTAGTAGGAATATATTCTTTTAGAGTAAAGAGATGAAGATTTGAAAGAGAGAAATAAGATATATGAAAAAGATTCCACAAATCAAATATCAACTGAGTGTTAGGCTTTTAAAATGATTGAATAAAGGATCTTTGGAAACCTAATCAATGAGCATTGAAAAATTTACAATGATCATGAAATGTAGTCATTATAACATTAGTTACACTTAATAGGCTGATGATCATTATTGTTACAACAGCCACGAAAAATTTTTGTAAATGACCGTAGAGATTTCCTAATGATTATGGAGTACTCATTAGTTCATCTCAATATTTCTTGAGCACATTCAATGAGTTTCATTTGTCTTTTAATGATTGTTGATGTTATCCTTATTAAAATGGGATAGACCTACTTTTATGCACGACCTAGCTTGACATCATAGGCTAAAACCATTCAACTTGTCATAAGCCTAGCTCAATATGAGATTGAGCCCTCAGCTTATAGGCCAAAATTAGCTCAGCCTCTATACTTAGTTGTTCAACCCATCCCTCACTCTTATCAAGAAAGGATAATCCTCATCAGAAGGCATAAACCTTATAACAAAAGGATAATCTTCATTAAAAGGAAAGTGTCACCCTTATCCAATATAGATATAATCCACCCTAGTCACTGTATAAAAGGTCTTAACTAAGTATTTCATTCATTTTACTCTCATATACTCTCACTTTGTCTCTCAAAAAATTTTTGACTTAAGCATTAGAGTGGACTTCTAGCACAAGGCTAGATTCTCCTCTCACCTTCAATTATCTTATAGATCCTAAACTAAAGAGATCCAAGCCACTCAACCTTAATCCATGAAGACCTATTCAGATTACCCAGCTTGGTGCAACAATAATATCATTAGTGCAGTGAAAGTATATCTAAGTTAAATAATCTTTCACCCTCAATCATGGCCTCTCCCAACGATCTCAAAACCTCATAATCTCTTAACAATTAAGATGTTTTAAGCTTTAAAAATACTCTCATCACAAACCACTCATCAATCACTCTTTTAGATAATCTAAGAAGATAAACCTTTAGTAGCACAACTGAAGCACGACACAAAGACCCCCAACCCATTACCTAACTGCTTATGAGGAATTTACCTTAGTATTATAAGAGCCTAAAAATCACTTAGTTAGAATTAAGAATATAAAGACACTTCTTACAGCCCCAGCTCAACACCAAAGTTCCTTATTAGCATAAACTCAGCCAGTAAGGATAACAAAAGAACTAGCCCAAGTAGTAAGGCCAGCTTAGCGCTTCGAGATGTACAATGATGTATAAGAGTCCACCTATAACCCTACTGATGGCCAAGCCTTATGCTTTGATGGTTTGTATTTAGATGATGAAGCCCTTTAAAAGAAGATAATCACCAATTGTCAAATAGGCACAAGGTAAAGAGCACTTTACCTTTGATTATAATGCCTATGACCATAACCCCCTATCGCTATAAATAAGGAATAAGCCCATACTAAAATATTTCAAACTCCTATACATAGATAATTATAATGGATCAACCAATGTTAAAAGCCATTTGTATAAATTTTATTCTAAATCGAACTGAACAGTTATTTTTGTTGCCCTGTTATGCAAAATCTTTTCCACCACCCTAGAAGGAGTAGCTCAGGAGTGGCATTAAGACTTAGCCCATGGTTCAATCTATAAATTTACACAAATGTCCTGGCTATTCATAGCCTTATTCATCTCAACCATACCACCAGTTCAACAAAGAGGCCATGTAGATTAACAATCTCAACCATGAGGTGACAACCGATGCTACAGTCCATAATTGCAAAAACTAGAGGCCTATTTGACTCTTATAACATTAACCTTCCCAAGAATTTTTATGAGTTGATAGTAAGGAGTCATAAGTTTATTCACTTAGACGAAAACCTCTAAACTGACTCTCATGGTCCATACAAAAAGAAAAAGGATAAGGGACAACGTGACAATGTAAGCAACTAAGACTAAGCTAGACAAGTTGATTTATGCTCGAGCCTCAACAACTTAAATAGCAACTCAACAAGGTACTACACTCTCTTCACAGTGAGCAAAAGTGAGGTTTTCAATTAAATAAAAATGTTAGAAGGAAGGATGCAGTACCTTTCTCTCCTTAAGAACTCAATAACTAAAAATAAAGACAAGTATTACAGCTTTCTTCATGATCATGGGCATGATACAAAAGAGTGCCAAGACCTAAAGAATGAAATTGAAAGATTGGTATAGCAAGGGAAGCTAGATAGTTTAGAAAAAGGCTAATCACCAAGGAAGTTAGGCACAAGCCTCAACAACAGAAAGCACATAAGGATAAGAGCAAAATAATAGGTAATATGTTGGAGTCATTAATGTAGTTGTAGGTGGGATCACAGGAGAAGACAACTCATCTTAAAGGAAAAGACATATTCAAGACATTTACTCTGTGAATTATAAAGATAAGATAACTGAGCCAATGTCATATCGAATCACTTTCTCCTTCAAGGATGTTAGAAAGTTGTGTGCTCTTTATATAAATGTCCTAGAAATTCAAGACAAAATTAAGAATTACCAAGTTAAATGGATCTTGGTAGATAAAGCTTGGTTAATATGTTGACTATCATAGCTTACAAAGCCCTAGGATAAGATCTCAACAAAATGTGTCTAGTTTGGATGCCTCTAACTAGCCTTGGAGGAATAAGTAAAGGTGAGCAAAATTAAACCAAAATCAAAAAGTCCAACTGAACTTATCAATTCGGTTCAATTGTATTTTATAATTTGGTTTAGCTCAATTATTAATATTTGGTTTTTGGTTTTTTATTTGGTTCGTATGAATAAATATTGAATAATCGAATAAATCAAACCAAAATACTACAAAATAAGGTTTTTTGTAATTATATAATGCCTTTAAGGGCACTTATGTCTTTTACTCTACAATGATAGAGGCCCTAAATCTACTTTAAGTTTTTTAAACACATTTTGTCCTTCTTTATTTCTTTTGCCTTTTCTTCTTTGTGCTCTTCCTCATCCTATTATTCTTTTTCTTTCTTCAATTTTTCTTCACTAAAACAAATCTAGTCCTTTTGTTATTAATTTGTTTTCTTTTCATTTTTTTTCTTTCTTTTAGTCATCATCCTCATGTAGAGGCAAGAGAAGTGATGACAGTTATGTGAGGTAGTTGTGAGCATTTTACTTCTTGGAGTATGATGAAGTACAAGCACTTTCTCTATTTGGATATATATATCAAAGAAACTATTCTTGATGTAGCCAATAAAAGAAGATTCAATGTTTAAGTTCCTTTATGTCTCTTTTGGAGAAAAGAATGAATCAAACTTTGAAGAAAAGATGGATATTCTCACGATGTCTAATTGAAATAAAGGAGCAAAGCACTCGATTGCAAAGGAAGGTTTTTCTTATTTTTTTTAAAACATAATTTTTTAAAAATTTGTATTAATACCTTATAATTAATATGTTTTGATTTGTTTAATTAGAAATTGAGGATAATTTTAAGATTGATTTTTGTGTAAATTTCATTTCAAGATCAATGTTTTTATTAATTTGTTTAGATTTTTATAATTGATATTTAGGATTTCATTTCAAGATCAATGTTTTTTTTTTAATTTGTTTAGATTTTTGTAATTAATATTTATGATTAGTTTACTTTTAGCATTAATTTTGTAATTATATTGTTAATTTATGTATTAATGGATCATTTATTAATTTTTTCTTGGAATTTATGAATTATTATTTAGTTGTAGAATTTTGTTTCATTGTGTTGAATTCAAATGGTGATCTTATGCTTGTTGTTCATCATTCTATTTGTGTTTGCAAAACCAAATTAAAAAAATCAAACCGAACCAAATATTTTTGGTTTAGTTTGCTTTAGTTTTAAATATTTTAATTTGGTTTAGTTGGTTTCTAATAATAATTTGATTTATTTGATTTGGTTTGAACCAAACCAACCAAATGCTCAGTCCTAGGAATAAGGATGAATGTCCTAAGGTCTGTCAAGTTAAACATGGAGTTAGGAAACTCAAACATTACTAGGAAATTTAAGATTGTATGGATGGTTGTAGACATTCCTTTTGCCTATAATGCTATTATCAAGAAACCAATTTTATATGAAACAACTGCCTATACCTCTATCCGATACTTGATGATAAAGATCCCTACTAAAAAAGGTATTGTTGTGGTCAGGGGAAACTATAAGTGTAACGACCAATTTCATTTACAAATCATGGCATTCATGTCTAAAAATACATATGCATAAAGGTTGATTCTTCATACATACTCAATATAACACATATTTAATGTACATATATGTTAACTAATGTTCAAGACTGAGGAGATTTTAGTTGGTTGTAAACCATCCATAATGAAGGAGCCACATCTCCTCACACACAGCAAATTAACCAAAACTGTTTTACATGCATTTAGATATGGCATAAAGCTATAACTTTCATGTTTTACACTTTCCCTAATTCCTCTTCTAGTGTTATGAAATCGTTGATGCAAAATCTGCTCTAATAATAAAACCAACACAATCAGCTCTTATTTCTTTTAAGCTTCAACCTCTATACATGAGCTCTATCTCAAATTACTTCATAATTCTTAGCAACCATGCATGATTAGCATGTCATGAGGGAGAAATTTCTTAAGAGAAGAAGATAAATAAACTTACATATTTTTCCAAAACAAGAAAAGCTTAGGATTTTGTCCTAGGCAACTCACTTTTCTCACCCTCCTTCATCTTCTTCTTTTTATTCTTCTTCTTCTTCTTCCTTTCTTTTTTTCTTCCTTAGCTCTCTCTTTCTTCTGCTACTCCTCACATTTATCCTCTATATTCTATTCTTAAAGGAATAAAAATTCAATTTGTAAACTTATTCTAATAAGACAAAATCACGGTGTCTCATTTCCATTGGTTGGAAGTTCACTTTTCCTCTTTTAGTCCCTCTTCTTTACTCCTTCATCACCTTCATCCATCTCCTAATCCCTATATGCTCCTTATACTTTTAAATAAGCTCTAAATTACCATTATTTATGATGCTATAACATGCACACAAATAATATAAGATAATTTGTCATGCAACTATACAAACATTACATATATGTTCTAGTGTCCTAAATGCAATGGTGCAAGTGTTATCGTTGTGTTTATCTAATTCACATATCTAAATGATCATTTATCAAATACATATGTTCATGTGTGATTTTAAATCATTTTTGTAATGAGTATGTTCATGTGAGATTTCAAATCATTTATACAATAAATATGTTCATGTGATAATGCCAATGAATGAGGATAGGGAAGTTACATTTCTTTCCCTTTTGTACAAAATTTTGTACTTGAAATGCAATACTTGCAAACAAATGTGGATATTGTCATTTAATGTTCTCTTTGGTTTCCCATGTAGCCTTTTCTTGTGAGTGGTTTCTCCATAACACCTTAACCAAAGGGATTTCTTAATTTCGTAACTGTTTTGTCTTATAACTAATGACTTTCACTAGTTCTTCAATGTAACTTACATCATTCACAATTATTATTATTAGATTCCTACGTATATGTATAGGATCATATTGATACTTTTTGAGCATACTCAAGTGGAATACATCATGAATATGAGCCATCTCTGGTGGTAGTGCTAGCCTGTAAGCCAATGGACCAATTCTTTCTAGGATCTCATATGGTCATATGTATCAAAAACTCAACTTCCTTTTCTTGCCAAATCGAATTATTCCTTTCCATGGTGAAACTCAAAGGAACACTTTGTGTCCCACCTTATATTCCATTTCTCTTTTGTGTTGGTCTGTATAGCTCTTTTGACTATCTTGTGCCGCTTTAAGTTTGCTCTTGATTACCTTTACTTTGTCTATAGTGTCTTGCACTAGTTTTGGCCCTTCTAAAATATTTATCCCTTCTTCATCCTAAAATATAGGACTTCGATATTTTCTTTCATATAGTTCTTAATATGGTGTCATTTTATATACTGTTATGATAATGATTATTATAAGCAAATTCAATCAAGGCAATATATTCATCCCATGCACCTTTGAACTCTATCACACAAGCTTGAAGCATGTCTTCAAGTGTTTGAATTGTCATTTTTTATTGCCTATCTATCTGAGGATGAAAAGCAATACTGAAACTTAACTTGGTACCCAAAACCTATTACAAACTGACCCAAAATTGAGATGTAAATAGTGGATGTTTATCTGATACAATAGACACTGAAATGTCATGTAATCTGACAATTCCATCCACATATTTCTTGGCTAAGTGCTTAAGTGAACTACCCCATCGAATAGGCAAAAAGTGAGATAACTTAGTTAGTCTATCAATGTTTACCCATATAACATCATTCTTGTTCAAAGTTCTTGATAACCTATATACAAAGTCCATGGTTACTCTTTCCCATTTCCATATTGGAATCGTCAATGGTTTCAATTTTCCAGCTAGCGCTTGATATTCTGTTTTAATTTGCTGACAAGTCAAACATGTTGAAACATAGGTTGCTACATCTTTCTTTATTTTAGGCCACCAAAAATGAGATCGTAAGGTATTATATATTTTTGTCATTCCTAGATGCATGGCATATAGAGCATTATGTGCTTATTCTAGGATTTCTCTTTGCAAGTTATCAACATTAGGCACACAAATACGGAAACCCAACATCAAGCCATCATTTTGAATATCAAAATCACCATGTCTCCCCTGTTTTACCATTTTAATCATTCTATGTGACTTTGGATCCTTGCCCTGTGCTTTTTTAATTCAATCATGCAATATTGGTCTTACTTGAAAAGTAGCAATCAATACCCCATTCTTTTATATGTTTAGTTCCATATTCATAGCGTGTAAAAAGATAATGGAAATACCTATAAATGAGCTACACCGCTTCTTCATTTCCTACTCAAAGCATTAGTAACCACATTTGCCTTCCCTGGGTGATACTCAGTGGTGCAATCATAATCTTTTAGTTATTCTAACCACCTCCTATGTCTAATGTTTAATTTTTTTTAGCTCATCAAATACTTTAAGCTCTTGTTATCTGTAACTATTTGAAAAGTTTCTCCATATAAGTAATGTCTCTATATTTTCAAAACAAACACAACAGCAGCAAGTTTTTGATCATGTACTGGGTACGATAATTCATAAGTCTTTAATTGTCTAAATGCATATGTAATTACCTTACTTTATTGCATTGAAACACATCCCAAACCTTGACTAGAGCATCACTATATACTAAAAATCCTCCATTATCAGTAGGAATGGCTAACATTAGAGCATATGTCAATCTATCTTTTCATTCATCAAAACTCTCCTAACATGGTTTAAACCACTGAAGTGCTGCATTTTTTCGAAGTAACTTAGTTAAAGGAGTAGTTATAAATGAAAACCCTTTAACAATTCAATGATAATACTCAGTTAGTCCTAAGAATCTTTGAACTTTTGCAACATTCTTTGGGATTTCCCATTTTACTATTGCTTCAATTTTGTTTAGATCCACCTCTATGCCCTTTTCTAAAACTATATCTCCTAAAAATACCACATGGTTAATCCAGAACTCACACTTGCTTAATTTAGCAAATAGTTATTTTTCTCTCAAAATTTGCAACACAATCCTTAAATATTGTTCATGTTCCTATTTACTCCTTGAATACACTAACCAGTATGTCATCAATGAACATAATTACAAATTTGTCTAAGTAAGGATGGAACACTTAGTTCATAAGAGCCATAAATGCATTTAGTGCATTAGTCAAACCAAATGGCATCATTAAAATTCATAATGCCCATATCTAGTTCAAAAATTTGTATTTGGTACATTTAGGTTTCAAATTTTGAGCTGATAATATCCTGATTTCAGGTCAATTTTAGAAAACACTCGTGCTCCCTGTAACTGGTCAAACAGATCATTTATCCTTGGTAAAGGATACTTGTTCTTCACAATAACTCGATTTAACTGCCTGTAATCAATGCACAGCTTCATTGTCCCATCTTTCTTTTTAACAAATAATACTGGACACCCCAAGGTGACACATTGGGTCTGATGAATCCCTTTTGAAGTAGTTCCTGCGATTGGGTCTTTAATCCTCTCAACTTAATTGGAGCTATCCTATAAGGTGGAATGGATATCGGTGTAGTTCCTATAACTAACTCAATTGTGAATTTTATCTCTCTATTAGGTGGCAAACCAGGTAAGTCAGCTGGGAACATATGTAGAAACTCATTTACAATAAAAATATTCTCAATTAATTCATTTGTGAACCATGTATCTGCCACATGTGCCAAATAAGCCTCACAATCACTTTTAATCATACGGAAAGCCTTAATAGCAAAAACTAGACACACAGGTACAATTTGCCTTTCCCCTTAAAACTTAACCCTTATATGATTTAGAGATTCCAAAATAATTTCCTTAGTCAAACAATTTAATATTGCATGATATTTAGACTACCAATCCATACCCATTTTCACATCAAATTCATAGAGTGGAAATAGTATTAGATCAGCATTCAACTCAATATCATCAATGTGAATCATACAATCATGACATACCTTATCCACAATCATCACATCTCTCAAAAGAGTACTAACACATAGATTAAAACCTAAAGGTTGATGCTGACTACATAATTGTGATGTCATGTTTAATGAAATGAATGAATGTGTGGAGTTAGGATCAATTAATGCATCAACTTCTAAATCATGGAGAAAAAGTTTACTAGTGATTACTTCTAGAGTAACAATGACGTCTAGCCTAGTGATGGTAAATACTATGGCCTGTGTTACCGATTTAGAACTCTGACCTTCTGATCTGCTCATACTTTGGCCAATTGTGGTTGTTATACCTCTGCCTCTGCCCGTGCTAAATGATACTCTAACTCTACCTGCTTTTGAAACATCAACTATGGATTCTAATGTAGCTCTATCTTTGCCTCCCTCAAACATTCTGGATCTTTTAGGACAATCCCTAAGTATATGATCAAAATACCCACAAAACTAGCACCTACCAGTTAATTTTCTATATTTACCCATATATTGCCAGCCACAATGTACATATGAGGGTCGTTGTTGCATAACTTGGCATTGACCTCTCACTGCATACGATGAAACTCCTAATCCTTTGCCTCTATAGCTAGAGTAACCACCCCCAGCACTGGACTGTGATGGCATATAATCTCCACGTTTACCTTTCTTTCTGTTTAAATCACCCACAAACTTAATAAGCCTCTTTTTACTTGTTGCTCTATCTTTTCTTTTTCTAATCTTTACACCTTGATTTTAACAGCTTTTAGCTTGGTATAACTTTCAAGATCTATAGCTATAATCTTACTTTTGATATCATATCTCAGTCCCTCTTCAAACCTTTGACATTTATCTTTGTTAGTGTCCATCATGAAGAATGCATATTGAGATAATTGATTAAATTTTACCTCATACTCGGTTATAGTCATCTCCCACCTACTTTAGGTTTAGAAATTCCGTTATTTTATCATCTTTGTACACTTTTGGCATGTAATTGTTATTGAACTCATGAAGAAAATCATCCCATGAAAGTCTTATAGGCTGGACATCACTCCCTAGAATGGTTTCTCACTAATCATATGCATCCCCCTGTAATAGCACACTACTTAATTAAACTTTTCTTTTGGTGTGCATTTCATCAAATGCGAAATTCTCTATGTTCTTTTTAGCCATGTCTCAACCATTGATGGATTTATGGTACCACTAAAGTCAACTGCACCTTATTTCTTAATTTGTCATACTTTTTTTCTCTTTGAATTTCTAGACCCTGTACTATTGGTTCACCAATTCTATATTATGGTTGCCCATGAGATATGTGTTGTGAATGAGAATGTGTAAGAGATCTAACTCTGTCAATAGGTTGATCTCTTAATGGTTGGCATGATGCTTCTATAAAATGGAAATCGACTAACTCCTCTCTCCTTGGTGAGCCATGGGTACTACCATGACTACCCTCTGCTAATGACCTATAAACATATAAGACTATGTCATATGATAATGCATTATAGTGCAAAAGTCATGTCATTTTCAAATGTATGTCTTTATGGAACCTATCCCTGCTCTGAAACCAAAAATTGTAACGACCATTTTCATTTACTAACCATGACATTCATGTCCAAAATTACATATGCATAAAGGTTGATTCATCGTACATACATAATCTAACACATGTTTAATGTACATATATGTTAACTAATGTTCAAGACTAGTGACCATAAACTAGTTCCTATCAAGATATATGTACATGACGCAAGGAGAGAGAGAATTGGAATTCAGCCGATAACCTGTAGTCTATGTGTCTTTATGCAAAACTCTATATACCAAAGTATCTAGACCCTATGTTTTAGTATCTGAAAAATATAATTATGATTTGATGAGTCACGACTCAATGAATAAAAATAATAATTAGATCCTTATGGCACAACCAACAATTAAATATCATCAAGACATATTACAAATATAAGAATTGACTATGCAAGTGCAAATGCAATAGATTGATTTTTAACATGACCTTACAAGGCAAACACTGCTCTCAGGAATTCATGTGATTCAAGTGACATTTGATTTTTTTGGCTAGCATATAACAAGTGAATCATTTGATCAATAACATGTGCCAATAGGACATATTGGTCCTTTTTTTTCCAAGTAATTTACAAGTGTTTGACAAGCTAATCATAACATCATTTTAGTTTCATATACAAATGTTCATTCACAATGATATACCAAGTAATCATTAAGATCATATACTTCTCACTTGACTTGTAAACACATGTAAAATGTAACAATTCAATCACATATACATGTAATAGAACATAATCATGTCATAAAATTATCACACATGCACATTAGAATCTAATTATGGTTTTTACTCTCCTTTTTATTTGACCGACCTTTATGGTAGATTTGGTTCTCTCTCTAGGACTTTCTCAAAATGTTGAGATCCTAACATTTGATACATACTTGGTTATAAGTATGTCAAAATGATTATGAATGCTAGTATGCAATTATGGCATGATCCATCCAAGTGGACCTAGTGTTTATGCATATTTTCCTTATATAGCAGCCTAACCTTGCTACACTCTCATAGTAATAAATCTAGATATACTTATCCAAATGACTTGATTCTCAAATAAACTAGACACATAATGATACAACATAGTCAAATTTTAAGTCAATATAAGACATATAGAAAATGTGGTGAATTTTTTAATTTTGCCCTATTTCAATATCATCTCAGTCTGAGTAGGTCTTACAATCTTGAGTATATCTCAAATTTTACAAATCAAATTACAAAAATGTTTTACCAAAAGTTATAGAACACATAAAGGAACATTTTTCATGCTTTACTCATTGTCTACTTCAGTCTATAAAGTCACCAAAACAAATGACCAATCTCAGGGTGAACAGGTTTTCAATATATTGACAATTAGACATGATGAAGGGGCAATATCTCATTAACCATGATAAATTTCAAAAAAAATGTTTTACAAGAATGTATATCAGGCATAAATATACAACTTTTATATTTAACACATCACCAAATTCATATTTTATGGCCATCAAATTCTTGGAAAACAAAATTATAAGACTGATAAGGTTTCATCAGGTTAAGGGTCAGTCACAATCAATGAGCTATATTTCTTTCCGCATAACAAATCAAGCAAAACTGCTTTAAAAGCATTTACACGGGATATAACCTACAAATTTCAAGTTTTTCACTTTGTCTAAATCAGCACATAAGGTCATCAAAATATATGAAAATAAAAAGACTGAGGATATTTTGGCTAGTTATGAACCAACCTTGATGAAGGAGCCATATCTCCTCACACACACCAAATTAAGCAAAACTATTTTATATGTATTTTATGTGGGGAATAAAGCTACAACTTTCATATTTTACACTTTCCCTAATTCCTCTTTTATGGTTATGAAATTGTGGGTACAAAATCTGCTCAAACAACAAAATCAACACAATCAGCTCTTATTACTTTTGAGCTTCAACCTCCACACATGAGCTATACCACAAATTACTCTATAATTCTTCCTAATCATACATGTTTATCATGTTATAAGGCATGAATTTCATGTTAGAAGAAGATAAAATCACTTACCTCTTTTACCAAAACTAGAAAAGCTTAGGGTTTCCTCTAAATTAGCTCACTCTTCTTCGTCTGCTTCTTCTTCTTCTTCTTCTTCTTCTTCCTCCTCCTTTCTTCTTTTCTTTCTTTTTATTTTTTGCACTCCCTTATGTTTTTGGCTCTCCAATTTGATCCTAAAAGATGACAAATTTAATTTATTTACCTACCCTAATAAGAAAAAATCATGGTGTCTCACTACTATTGGTTGGAAGTTCAATATTCCTCTTTTAGTCTCTTTTCTTCACTCTTTCATCACCTCTATCCATCTCCTAATCTCCATATGCTCCTTATACTTTTAAATAAGCTCTAAAATATCATTATTTATGATGTTATAACATACACACAACATAAGATAATTTGCTTTGTAACTATGCAAACATTACATATATGTTCAAGTGTCCCAAATGCAATGGTGAAAGTGTCATCGCCGTGTTTATCCAATTCAAATATCTAAACGATCATTTATCCAATGCATTTATTCATGTGGGATTTCAAATCATTTATGCAATGAATACGATCATGTGGTAATGCCAATGAATGAGGATAAGAATGTTACAATAGACCCTAAGTACAACCCCACTGCTTGTAGCACCTTTTCAATAGCATTTTGAAGTTTGCAAGTGTGCTCCACAATAGAGGAAAGCACCTTCACATTAGTTTTTTATTCTTCTTTCAAAAAATCAATTTCTGCCTAGTGAGCTTCATTTCCCTTATGCTCTTTGGCAAATAAGTTAGCAAATGAAGCAAGCTCCTTCTCAAGCTCTTTGATGCAAGCAACTTATTATCTAAAATGGCTTTGAACACTTGCCAAATGGTTCTTAGCAAGCTGAGCTAAGGTGTTCTCCTTAAAAGCCAAAATACACAGCTGTTAAGTCATAAAGAAAGAAGTGAAAAGAAAAAGGAAGTAAGCCATATACTTAAAAGGCCAAAGACATGGTTTGGTCCAAAACAACATAGTCTTCAAGAATTTCCCACTACCTTAAATTGATGGCAAAGGAGATCTGGCATGCAACAAACCAGGCAACCACATCATTACCTAACAAATTTTTAAAGCCAAACTTTTAACTCATCAGCTTGCGTAAACTCTATTCCATCATGCGTAGATCTTTGATCCTAGCTTTCTTGCTCGGTCAATGACCATATTATAGGGGCTTCCTGGCCCACAACAATTGGTGGTGCAAAGTATGAGGTCCCACTAATTTAAGAAGCGGTAAACATTATTTTCCTCTTTATCTAAGTGTAACATCCCACCTTTGTTGCCTCATAACTTGCCTAAATCCATCCCCATAAAGAACATATACTTGTAAGTGAGATAAGCAAAAATAATGAAATTACTGATGGATGAATATCTTACCCATATTGGTAGTCGTACTAGCATATTGAACCTCTACCTCAGTGTTGTTAGCCCTAATAGTCAGGACTCCAGGAAAATGTGCATTTATAAGCTTTTGACCAATACACCCCTTGCCCATTCCTTTCCCCAATCGAAATTGAAGGTAAATGTATTTTATGTGGCTTTCATTTATGCTCATCTAGCCCAGCTTCCTTATAAGGGGATCGTAGTTCCACACATTGGGGAAGTTCCATCTAGGCAAGCTATTTACAATGAAAATTTGTCTCACTAATTCTTAAGGGAGGAAGGTAGATAAGTGAATAAAACATGTTTTCCCTGGCACTGTAGTGCCAGTGGTCTTGGCTTATTTGAAGACCACAGTTGTAGAAGGCACTAAAAACCTTAGTGATCGAGTTATGTTTTCCCTTCATCCTTATTTGTTTAAAGCTAGTTAAGTGTAAAAGTCCATTAGGGTGTAAATGAATTAGGGCAACTTAGTGAAACTAAAAAAATTGACTCAAAAAAGCAAAAAAGGGCAAATAGAGCATGAATTCAAAGAAATGGTAATACAACACTAATTTATTGTGGTTAAGGACATCAAATACCTTAAATGTTAGCATTGGTGCCTCAAGTGTAAGCTCACTAGGAATAGCAACCATCTTTTGCATTTCTTCAAGGTTTTTAGTGGTAAAGGAAAAGCATCATGGCTCACCTGCAACACATTTATAGAGTTCCTAATCGCTTAGATTGGGGCCCTAATTTTGAAAAGGCAATAGATGTAAAAAATGATCTAAAGTTATCATCACGAAAAGCCATTATATGGAAAAGAGAAGCAATAGTACCTGAAAAGGAAAAGGGAAAGAGTATTGTAAAAGGAAGTATGAAGGGCTAAAGGAAGCAAGAAATCTACCAATAGTAGGAGAAAGGTAATAAATAAAATGGTAATAGTAAAGGTTAATAAGAATATCTTATAAAGGGTAAGAAGGAACTCAAAGAGTCTAGAGGCCATGTGTTCATAGGGAGATAAGGGAACTTAATTGTTCCAATTTTAAAATGAAGAATATAGAATGCCTTTTTCTATCTAAAAACTCACATATTTTAAAACATAAAAACTTAGGACAAAGTTGTCTATAATCCATTAAAATCTAACAAACATCGAGTAAGCAAAATAACACATGTCAAACGAACAAACACGGACCTAGTATGCTCTATCTAAGTCAAGCACAAATACTTACACAAGCAGCGTTCAGGGACTAGTTTATAACCATCGAATAATTGAACAAGCATGAAGACTAATAAAAAAGCACATTGTTCGAACAATCTGTAATAGCTAGTCTCAAGTTAAAGTGGTTATAAGGTCTTAAGGAGGCATCACAAAAAATCCAAGTTATTAATGATTAGAGAATATAATATCTACATTTATAGCATTAATAGGGTAGTTATATGTAAACCATATATATAAGTCCATAATGTATGGAACTAGGACCACTTAAACTCTGTTTTATACTTATACTAATATTGATCATAATAATATTATCAATATACCTCTTCTTCCTTATAACATACCCCTAATATTTCTTTAATTATTACTCTACCTCCTTCACTAACCCTTAAAAGATCATCTTCTAGTAAGATAGATTACTTTTATGAACTTATTCATATCTTAGATAACCAAAAGGTCCAAAACACTAGTGCCTCCTTTCATAAAACACATGATGCTTTCTCTAAATAAAAAGGATCATGGACATGTTCCATTATATCTTTGATTAAATAACCACAAAAGACCATTAAGGAATTTGCTCAATCTTCTAGCTTTGACCAATGCACTATTCAAGCTATAGAAGAAGAATAGTTTATGGAAATCCCTCTAAAATTCTTACATCAGTTGATATCGTAGGGTTATACTGATATCCATTTTGGTGCTATAAGATTGGTTGTCTCCTATCATGGTAGAAAAGGTCTACCTATCTTTGCAAAGATAGCCCTTTTAGATACTAGGTATCTTTAACACCAGCATGGGGTCATTGAAACTGTTGAGACCTCTCTTAGTGTTGGATCTGTCATGTTCATTTTTTTCCCAAACTTCAATCTAGCCTTGAGTGACCCTCATATGCTTTTAGCTTCGAAAGTACATATCTAAATCACTGTAACCCCTCCAGTTGCTCTACCACTGTAACAACTTTTCACCACTAGATGATTTATAGGATCTAGAACCATGCACTAGATTTGTCACTTCCTCATGCTAATGATGCTCTATTAATTATTATGGATACCCAAAAAACTCCTACTTGTATTCATGTTCAAAGACAAATTTTCAAAAAAGAACTCCTGGAACTATTAAAAAAAAAGTGGGTAACAAATTATGGAAAGATCCATGAGAACATTCAACCAATTCAGTCAACTGAACTAGTATTTTTTAGGAGAGTTAATGGATAATAAAAATAAGGTTCAAGAAGTCTCCTTCACTTTCGTCTTCCACATCACCAGTCTTTTCAACTTAGTTTATGATGTGCCCTTATGAGCTTAAAGATGACATCCCAAATAGTTTATTTTAAAGC
Organism: Omphalea diandra; assembly: GCA_949677035.1. Lineage (NCBI taxonomy): Eukaryota > Viridiplantae > Streptophyta > Magnoliopsida > Malpighiales > Euphorbiaceae > Omphalea > Omphalea diandra. The sequence goes on along the minus strand of CATIWR010085272.1, from coordinate 3,668 downwards.
AGATGAAACTCCTATCTATGCCTTTAAAAGAGATGGACATTGTTATTTTGACACATTATATTATGATGATTATTGTTATGACCCAGACGATGATGACGAGACAAAAAAGTCTAGAAGGAGAAAAAAATAGGGAAAGTGCTATGAGTCAAACCTTAATAAAAGGTACAAAGATGGTGACCCATTAATTAGCCTACTTGGAGAACCTTCAAGCAAGTAGAACTATTTTATCTAATATGGTCCAAGTCCAATTACCCCTACTCCACTAACAAAATCTTCACCATCTCCATCACCACCAAAAACACTACCTAAACTAAAACCTCTTATCCCTTGTTCCAAATAAGCCCTAAAATGGATTAGGAATGAATCACTTTTTCCTTCTATTCCATCACCAGATCTCAAAACCAATCCCTCAAATCTGCATGTACCAACAACCTTTCACCACAACCTATAAAGAAGAATTTTCAACTCTCATAGACCATGTAAACCTAAATACCTAAGTAAAAAGTATGGCTAATATAAAAAATCCTACTAGAGTATATTCAAAAGGGGCAATCCCTTTAGATCACACTTGTTGAAGCAGTGTTAAACTCGCAATCAGATAATGCCCAAGCACAAAATAGAATTTCTTAAAAAGATTGAATCTAAAGTGGATCAGGTTTTCATGTAGATGTAACAAATGGATACTAAGGTTTTAAGCCTATAAAAAGAAGTATATGCTCTAATGATGAGACTTTAATCCTAGATAAAGGAGAAACACAATGAAGTGATGATGATGATGATTGAGCAGAAAGTTTAAACTTCTGATTTTGGTCAAAGATAATTGAAATATAGAGGTTAAAGAGTCAACTCTCTCAAATAGAGGAGGATATGAAAAGGCAAACTTCATAAACTTCACAACTAATTTACTATCAACCAACACCTCAACCATCATCATATGATCCTTTTGCAACACCTTTACTAACCTTTATTCCATCTAAACTAGTAACCCTTTATACACTAACCATAACCAATCTTGAACATTTGGGGCTTTCAACTGATCTTTTCATAAAAAGTTAAGATCAAGAAAATTTCTAATGAATCATAAACCAAAACCTACTCTTAAAACCATGGAGTCCTTCATGCAAATGTCTTTCTCTACAGTGTCCATTGAAAGCCTATACCAAAATCCCAAAATCCCAAAATCCACCAAGTACCATGATGATACACCCTATATCAACTAACCTAGAAAAAGCCATAATCTTAATCTCATATTTTTCCATGGTCAATTCCTTCTCGATAGATGATCCAATAGAATCATCTGCTTTTGAATTCTCAGAAGAACTTGAGTTGGAATCATTAAAAGATGAAGATGAATCTCCAGGCTAGTTTAAGGTTGATCTAAATCCTCATTGTAATGAGCAATCAATAAATAATCTGATATATACAGTGGAAACACATTAAGATATGGATACCAGTCCTAGTAGTACTCCAAGGTCTCATGCTCTTTCATCTAATAGTGGTCATTAGTTTACTCTGGATGATATTTCCCCTATATAATACAAGGATAGATTATAGGAATTTAGAGCATAGATTGGTACACAAATGAAGAAACTAGATACAGTTCTTAAAAAGGTCTTTAAGAATTTACTATAAAGCTTACAGGAAAGTTTCAAGATTGGTATATGGCTTTAGACAAATATTCCAAGTTGAAAGTAGTTCAAAGTGCCAATGCATCAGAATTCTTATCCTACTATTATCTTGAGTTCATTGGGAAACCCCAAAACTTTACAAAGATAGCATGGAAGGAGTATTTCAACACGAAGTGTTGTTCAATGTTAAAAAGGGATCTACACCTTTATTATCAAAGAATGTCAAAAAAGTTTTATCAATTAAATGGATGGTCAATTTTGGATTGAAATAGGCTTCCATTACTTCACTTCTTAAAGTGCTAACAACATCAATGCAATCTCGAATTCAACAAAAGGATAAGACAATGAATGACCTTTTTTTGGAGAAATGTACCAAGTCATGATATAAGCTTTATATGAACATGGGAAGGTTATTACTCAAATGTTGGATAGGCAAAAGGATTTTGCTCTAAAATTGTCATGTAGGAGACTAGATTTGTTGATTAAGTGCAATGGTGACTAAGAATTCTTATTGTCCTTCCAAGAAGAAGAAGCATTGTTTTAAGATGAAAGGATCAAAATGATCTTCAAAGAAGAAATTATATTTTTTCAAAAAGAAAAAGTTTTAAGGAAAAAGGAAGTGTGATAGATGTTATCAGTGTGGGAAAAAAAGGACATTATGTAAAGAACTATCCAAATAAAGCTGAAGCAAGTATAAAAAATGATCCAACATATTCATATCTCATCAGTAGTTGACCTGAAGGATGCATATAATGAATCTTTTTTTTATATTGCTGATGAAGCCTCACCAAAGACAATTTTTTCCATGAAGGATTTATCTTCTTCAGAAGATGAAATGGAAGAATAATATGTAGGCCATTTCCATTCAATCAATTATATAGCCCCCTTGTCTTATTGTCTTATAGAATTGTCAGAGCATACGAAAATTGAAGAAAGTCATCCAATTCCTTTGGCATATGTTCATATTCTTCCTGAGAAATATTTTAAGCCTATCAAAGCAATTCATGGACACATGAGCCCACTTGTTGATGGTGAATCCTAAAGTCCTCCATGCAAGGTACCAGAAACATCACAAAAAGTATTTCAAGGCTACTAATAGAGAAATTTTTCACACCAGCCCCCATTACTATTTAGTTCTTTCATGGTTGTCAAATTCACACCTAGTTTTTGGGCTCATCCTTACTCGATAAAGATTGATCTCTATTGGAACCTCTTAAAGTTAAGGGTTCTTCTAAAATGGCTTAAGTTCAAGAACTATTTCTAGCCTTATACCTCAATGAATTCCTTATTCATGGTCCAAGCACTTTCAGCCCAAATACCATTAGCCTTTACCACAATCTAACAAGACATCCAAAACTCTTGTGTAAATAATCATATCGACTTCCTAGTCAAACATCCAAACATTATGGACCAATCCAAATTTCTTCATTTCCTTACCCTTTAAAAAAAAATGAAGACATAAGCCCTATAAAAGCAACCCATCCAGGAATGAACCCTGAAGAACTAACCTTGGCTTATCAAGAATGTTCTCAATTCATTGCCTAAGGAGCTAATGAGTCGACTAAGTCAGATGGGGCCTATCAAGCATTTTATGTAAACAAGAAATCAACACAAAGTCATAGGATGAAGAGATTAGTGATTGATTATCAACTTTCGAATTATGTTTTAAAGGATGATAAATTTCCTCTTCCAAAAATTTCATCTTTGTTTACTCGCTTGTCATAGGCAAAGCATTTTTCCAAGTTTTATCTTAAGACAGGTTTTTGGCAACTTAGCATCTAAATAGAAGATCATTCCAAAACAGCTTTATGTTTATCATAGGCAAAGTAGCTTTCCAAGTTTGTACTTTACTCACTTATCGTATACTAAGAGGACAGGTGCTTTTATATGTATGTGTGTTTATATGTATGTATGCATGTATATATGTATGTATGTATGTATGTATACATACACATACAAACATACACACACACATATATAGATATTTATACATACATCATATATATATATATATATATATATATATATATATATATATAT
>CATIWR010085243.1:0-12787 GCA_949677035.1 Omphalea diandra | reverse complement strand
CTCTATATATATATATATATATATATATATATATATATATATATATATATATATATATATATATATATATATTCAATCCCATTCTGAAATTAATCAAATAAATAGCCTCAAGGTTAATCAATATAAGAACTCAACTGTATTTGCTTAATGTATATTATTTGACATCTTTTTCTAAAAAAACAAGATTAATCAAATAAGAAGTCTAAAAATTAATCAAACAACCTCAAGACTAAGAAATAAGTAGAAGCAAACATGCAAGCAATAATAAGAAGTAGAAGCAAGCATGCAAGCAATGAAAACTACTACCATATTGATATATTTGTAAATTTATTCACAAAACAAGTAAAGAGAAGGCAACAAACATTAATTGATCAAAACTGAACAAAATATTAATACTAGTATTATAAAATATTAACAAAACAGTGGTAGTACATATTGCTAAAGTCATAACATGCTATTAATGGTTTAACACTTGTAAATGACTTGCTAACTATTATAATTAAATTATTAACTTCGCCTAATAGTTCTCTGTTCACTGAACATTTACTCGACCAAGTTTTTTCTCCGCTCAGAACATTTATTTGATATTTTAGTGGTAGTAATTAGTTCATCATATTTGATAGCTCTTTGATATAATTTTTTTTTTTAAAATACATTTACACTTAAATCTTCTAAAGGATCAACATGCTTTCTTATAAACTTATGCAAAAGGCAACATGCTATTATTATTCGTCCTTGAATTTTGATTAGATAAGCTAATGCAATCCTAAGAAATTTCTAATATAATTTTAGTAATCTAAAGCACCATTTTATAGCATTCCTAGCTGATGAATGGCTCATGTTAAGTAACTCTTCCAATGTGTTTGGTTGACGTCCATCTATCAAATCATTAATATGATATTGTTGCCCTCTAAATAGAGCTAAGAATCCATCACAATTTACATATCTAGCATCCACTAGAGAATAATATATTAGAGAAAAAAAATAACAAATTTTGTTATAAAAAGACAAAATTTAAATTTACTAAACATTTATAAGAATAAATGGCTTACCTTTTGGAACCTTTAAACAATTCTTCCTTCTCACATCATTTTGAAAAACCCTTCTATCAACAACTAAACCTTCAAAGTACCATATTGTTGGTGTTATAATATCTATAAAACAAATAATTTAAGTTGAAAATATTACCTTTAAACCATTTTCATCTTTCATTTATAAATCTTTTTAGTATAGATTAAGGCTTTTTGAGTAACTCTTCTTGAGTATGACTAAATATATAGCTACTTGTACATCTACTTTCATATTTTTTGTATCTCTAAGTCAATTTGTAGCTCCTAACATGTCACATAACCTTTTAAAAGTGAACATATCTATATACAACAAATTAAAACATGAATCATCATTTACATATATGAAATTATATAAATACTCTTTTTTTTCATTATTCTTATTGAAATATCTAGCTTTCAAACTATATTTTAATTTAATATCCAAGTACACTAACATAAGCAAGATGGAGAAGAACATGTTACATATTCATCCTATCCATACACTTCTTTAACATCAAAAGAAATGATAGTCTTTTTCTCAATATGTAATCAAGCGATGATTCCATATGTACCTATAGAAGATACGTGCCTAAAAGTAAGTCAAGGTAGAAACAAAAATAGACTCTAATATTGGTGAGTTAAAGGACAAAAGTAAATCAATATGCACATTGAGAAATATAAGAAACATAACGACACAATTTCTAATGACTACTGATGACATTTTATAGGAGTTCGTATAAAGATTTATTCTACCTAAATATAACATAATATTGTTATAACAATTCATCATAACAAAAAAGTGGTGTTAAAATAGAATTTCTAAAAACTGTCAAAAACTTATTTAGTCATTATTTAGTCAATTTATTAAACCATATAGGAACAAAAACTTTAAACTTATTCGATCAATCTTTCAAGCTTATTTAATCATTGTCTATTGGTATTTTTTTTTAATTCTTTTGAGATTGAATGTTTGAATGGTAGATGTATATAATCTACTGTAATAATATAATTATACTTATTTTTTATTACTTTATTTGGTTATATAAAAAATTATTATGGTTTAATATCAATTATAATATCTTATCAATTTATCTTAATTTATATAATACTCATTTAACATAAGTATATATAATCATAATTATGTCATTAATCTAAAAAAATTATCATTGTCATATTCATACTTTTACCATCCTCATGGCAATTACCAAACATAGCCTGGCAGGCTAAGTCCATAAATGCAATAATATTTAACAATCATCATAAACAAAATGATAAAAAAAAAAAAAAAACTATGCCATTTAATTCTAATTAAGATATTATTCTCCTAGTTATCTTTCATGTATATATTAAGATAGAGCTTAAACAAAACAAAGTGTTTGGATTCTTTTCTCTTACAATAGAATCCCAAGCAGGAACAAACTAAAAGACGTTAGATAATGGCCTAGGCTAGTTAATTTATTAAACTAATATTAATTTGCTAAGAAAAGTGGCATGGGCTATTTTTATTGATGCCTTACTTATTTTCCAACTAATAGAGGTTTAAATAGGGATTGTTTTAAGCCAAATGATTGAAGTTTCTGAAAGTACAAAATAAATAATGAGCTAAACTATTCTTCTAACAATGTAAACCAACTAGCTCAAATGACTAAACCCATAAGTTCTAGCTCTTAAATCAAATAAGGCAACACCATCATATGTAATGCTAAAAAGAGCGTAACATATTGAAACCACCCCAAAGATCCAATCCCTTCTATTAGCCCCAAAGATTTGATGTATTCTAATAGAATCCATCAACAAAAACAGATAAAAGAACCCAAAATTTAAAATTATCCAAATTAATAATCAAATAAAAAACACCATATCTTGAAAGGTAAATGACAATATAGCAATTGAGAGAAAAAAAAAAAAAAAAAAGAGAAATAATTGAGGTACAAAGGTTTGTTCTTTGATGAGAGAAATATAGTTAAGTGGTGGTACTGACAACTATACACAAAGAAGGTTGCAGTGATGGAGGGGTGTGGCATAATTAATTTTAAGTCACTAAATTATAATAAAAATTCTAATATGGTTATTAAAGATTGATTTTGTTCAATTTAATCAATAAACTTAAATTTTTATTCTATTGTGATTTATTGACCTATTTTCCTTATGATTTTTATTTCCTTGTTATTATTTTGAATTTTTTTGCAAGAAAATTTTGAATTTACATTTGCATGAGTTATGATAACAAATCCAAAGCACAAAATCAATTTAGAATCAAACAATCATTAAAAAAATTTGACTAGCAAACCACAATGGAATAAAATCAAAGTTTAGTGATTCAATTAAACAAAATTAATTTTTAGTGACTACAATAATATTTGATCATAATTTAGTGACCATAAGGATTAATTACCCACGATGAAGTGAATGATGAAAAGAAAAGAGAGTTTCATGATTAGGGTAGTAATTTCTAATTTTATGGGAGTGTATTTTCGATATAGAAGATATTTTATTAAAAACACAGAATTATACTCTCAATACTAGCAAATTTTAAATAATTAAGATCCTATAATATTAAGATATCATATTCCAATTCGTAAATATTTAACTTAAGATAAGTTACCAAACTTAAAAATGAAATAGGAATCCTAATCATATTCCTTTTTTCTTTTTTTTTTTTTTTGAAGCAATCACATTCCATCTTAGGGTCACCCAAATATGCCCTAAATATTTTGGGTCAAGATTACATTTCCTTATACATTTCGAGCTATAAAATAACTGAATCAAGTTAAGTCAAATTTAAGCAATTTCAAGCTTGATTCATTGACTAAATGAAATTTGTTCATTTATTAGATAGGCTTAATTCATTTATTAAACAAGCCAAACATTATTATATTTGAATATAGTGCATGAGCCTTATCAAGCTTAAATTTTTCATAAAAACATTTAACTACTTTTCATAAATTTACAAAAATTATAATATTTATTTGCAATACTTATTCATTTCTCTCACAATTTCATTTTTTTCTTTTTCTCTCTCCTTTTAAATATTATTGTTCAAAATCCGAATCGAATCAGTGCTTGAGATTGACAAGGTTTAAGGCCATGAAACCTTATCATAAGCCTTAAACATTGATACTGATGACTAAGATATGGACAATTTCCATTTATAGCTCCTACTATGACATAAATTTATAAGTAGAAAAATTTTCCCCATATTCATAAACATTCTCAACTTATATCATACATTTATAATGTCATATCAAAAATGAACTTGAAAATAACATCAAGGATAAGGGGAAAAATCTCATTCAAAATGTACATAATTTCTTAAATACGTTTTTTATTTTATTTAAATCATGAGAAGGGATGAGTTTTTCCACCCAAAAAATTTGCGTACTTCTATAATCATTTCATAAAATTTCATTTTTCTTTCATAGTAATTTCTTGATTGAAAACAAGTTAAACTTTTGATTTAGCTATCTCTTCATTATTTGAAATAATTCATCATTTGATATTCCTTACTATAGTAAAATATTTACATCAATCATCTATAACTTAATACTTATAATCATTAGTTAATCCTACTAGACAAAATGTGGATAACTCTAACTCAAAACCATTAACATCCTAAAATGTTATAAACTTAAGTCCATAAGTTCAATAATAGGATTACGTCATACCCTATCTTCATATGATAATCCAAATTTACATAATTTAAGAAGAATCCTAACTAAAACCATAATAACTTATATACAACTGCCTTATAGCACTTTATTTAACTTATAATTGCTAATTTGTTTAGGGGTGAGTCTCCCATACTCAGTGAATAGATAATATTTGTGATACATTTTAAGAAAACACGTTAATGACAAATGAAAATGCATATATAACATCTTAACATAACATATAAGATTTCAAACATACATAGCTCAAGTCATCAATAAATCCCTTCCTTAACGTAACATTATATCATTAATATCATTAATTACTAAGTTTTGAGAAGTGTAACGACTTCCTTTCTACTACAATCAAACTACGTAGGAGCTATAAGGTCTTTATGCCTTTATCTTCCTAAAACTTCTATAGTCAAATTGTGGTGGAGCAATATGGCCCTTTTGCATATAACATCCTGCTATATTACATGAACACAATTAGGATGAGAGGCCAACCCACAATCTAATATATTCATATGTTATAAATATATCATGTCATATCATTATTTTCATTTCATGACATTTCATTCATAATCTTTCATTCTCATAAGGGGCTTACTAGATCACTTTTGACTTATCAAGCACATCATATATAAAATCTACATATCTAATGCAACAAAGAACATATATGCATATACTTTTATAATACTTAAATTATATTTACTTATGATGCATAATGTAACCTTAACTAAAAGATATTTAAGAGATATATAATAAAAACTATCTACTTTCAACTTGTAATTTTTGAAATCTTCTTCTTGGAGCTTAACCTTCTAAGAACCCTTGAATTCCTCTTTACTCTTATGGTGATTCTAGATCATATGTACATTATCATCATCAATCCATCATACTAACATCAAGGAAAATTTTCATAATTATTTAAATAACTCTCATTACTATTTAGAGCCATAAATCTTAAGTTTAACTAGATATCATTCAACCCTAAAGAAAACCCTAACCTTCTAGAGTAACAAATCAACTTCAAAAGTACTCTCAAATAGCATCATTGATAACATAAATTCCTTAAAAGAGGACAACATTAAAGGTTATTCAAACTATGATGAAGATAGCTTATTAACACTACCCCACAGTTATCCAACTATATCCAAACTTATGGTGAAATCAAAATATTTTAAAATCTACTCATACAGATTAAAAGTCGTTAAAAAGAAAACAAAATTGTATGGTAGGTCAAGTTATTTTCAAGATAGCCCATCAAAATATCACACCCAAAATCAATAACATTTTAAATCAAGCTAAGAGAATAATCAAAACAAAGTTTAGAATAGGAACTTACTTGTTTGGAAGGAGGAAAAATGAAATATCCAGTAATGGTGCTAAGAAAGATGATGAGAAACACTCAATCCTCTTATAAATCAACTTTTTAGACTTGGAATTTGAAGAAAACTCTTATGTATTTTTGTATGTTTGATCCATTATTTAAAGGTTTATAAGAGAGTTTTGGAGAGAAAAAGTGTGTTTTGAGAGAGGAGAAATGTGTTATGAAAGAATAGAAATGGGTGGCAGAGAAATAACGTTGAAAGAAGATATTTTTGACCTTTTAAATGGTCCTTTACTCATATGAAGTTTGATTATTAAACTTAAGGTTCGACCATTTCAAAACACAAAATTAAGCTTAATTCTTCAGATTACTTCTTTTAGTGTCATTATGCCTTGTTGAACCTCAAGTTTGGCTATCGAACTTGCCAAGGCAGCCTGTCAATCTTTCTTTTTCTTTTTACTTCTCATACCTTAGACCTTCACCAAACTCCTTCAAACATCAAATAAACATAATAAGTCAATTGAAAGACTTCAAAATAATTAAAAACATTAAGGTAGCATTTGGTAGGATGTAATGAAATGTAATCACATACAAACTCAATTGAACTATTAAATCAAAATTTCTTTTTACCTTACATTTGATTATATCATACCAAACACTACTTAAAGGTACTCATAAATTTTAATAACATATCAACTCAAAACTAAGGCTTACCTTAATTCTCAACCCTCTAAAATCATCAAAATTCTATGTCAAAACATAAAACTCGTCAATTTTATGACCTAATTTTCAAGTATTTTTAAGGAATTTCATCTCAAAATTAAATTTTGTTAACATTCAATATAAGATCTTCATATTTTCTAATTTTTTGCAATGTTGATTTTCACATAATTTTCACACTCTAATTCACTAAGTTTTTTTTTTTTTATAATAATCATTACTTGTTTTTAAAAGATTAAAATCTTAATTATTTTTTAGATTAAAATCTTCCAATTTAGGATTTCACTAATTTTCTATAAATTTTATTTTTTTATTTTTAAATTTATGTTCACTTCATTTTAGTTATATTTGATGATTAACTTCATCTATTACATGAATTTTTCACATTAAATGTTTTGGGGTCTATAAACCCAATTTTGGGACTTCTTAATTTATGTTTAATTATGCTACAATTTCTACATACGTATGTGTTCCTATGTTGTTTCTCATGCCATTGGATTTCATTTATCTTATTTGAGTACATGGAGTAGCTAATTTTAACCATAATCTCCCCACATGTACGTATCGATTGCTTCTCCTTTAGATATCTAAAGTTGCTATTCATTTTAAACTTATATAGCAGAGTTATGCATTATATAGAGTTTGGAAATAATTTTTCCTCCTTATTATCCTCTATTATTTTCTTCTTTATTAAAATTTTCCATATGAAGTTACAACTCTTTCTTAAAGACCATCTTCTGCTTAGGTTAAAGGATAGGAATTATAGAATGCAATTGCAAGGTTAGTTTAGAGGCTATATGATTTTACTCTATGTACTGCAATACAAAGAGAGGCTTCATTAGATTGTCAAAATATTTTATATTATCATTAGATTCAGGTGTTGCATTATAATATTTATTGATGAATTATTGTACTTTTTTTTTTTGGCTTATTTATAGGACTGAAAGACTAAGAAACAAAAAAATTCTTATATTATTGTTGACCATTTTTTTAGAAATACAAAATATTATATCTAGTAGTGTATTTCCTACCTCTCTAACTATATATTATTTTGAGAAGTTTCATAAGTTAAGCTTCTTGCCGATTTAACTATCTTCTTGATATTATAGGATTGTGAATCACCATTACCCTCTGGCGCGGAATACAAATTATAAAAATATTTTTCTTTGGTAATATGCTCATTAATATTTGAGACATGTTAATAATCGGAAAGTCTCTTTCATGTAACATATAGACTTGAGTTTTCTACATTTAGGTTCACCAGAGATTTTAAGCTTTAATACGAATATAGAGAAGTTATTTATTTATTTATATTTGTCTCTTGCGTGATTCAAATTTTCATTCGTTAAGGCAACAATGAGGGCTGGGCCACATCCATAAAGACAAATCCATTTTAACGGGCTGGGCCGCATCCATAAAGATAAATCCATTTTAACTGGCTGGGCCACATCCATAAAGACAAATCCGTTTTAACGGGCTGGGCCACATGCAGAAAGATAAATCCATTTTAACGGGCTGGGATATATTGCCCGAAGCAGTCCAACAGAAAAGGCAAAACCCTAGCTCTCACCTCACCTATAAAATCAACCCCTTGCACTGTTCCTACTTTCGCCATTTTGCCTCGCTCTCGGCCTCGGGTCTGATCGCTTTCAGGCCATGGTAAGTCAAATTCCAATCCTAATTATTATTAATTCTTTGGTTATCTTTCTAGACTTTGGATTGTATATGCTCTACTAGACTGTTCAGTCCAAAATCATGGTATTCTTTCATTGAGTAGGTGAACGTTCCGAAGACGAAGAAAACCTACTGCAAGAGCAAGGAGTGCAGAAAGCACACCTTGCACAAAGTGACACAGTACAAGAAAGGAAAGGATAGCCTTGCTGCTCAAGGAAAGCGTCGTTATGACCGCAAACAATCGGGTTATGGAGGCCAGACCAAACCTGTTTTCCACAAGAAGGTTCGAATGTTCTTAGCTGTTTTGGGTTATTTGTGAGGCCTATGATGATTTAGAACTTTGCCTACATTGTCTGATTTCTCTTACAAATGACAGAGGAACATATGGAGTAGTTCTGAGGCCTTATTATGTTTAAAATTTTCTCTTCCGTATGCCATATTGTGATTCTGATGTTTATTTGTTTGCATTCCTCGAAACAGGCGAAAACCACAAAGAAGATTGTGTTGAGGTTGCAGTGCCAGGGGTGCAAGCATGTCTCTCAGCACCCTATCAAGGTATGATTCTTCTATGTGTTTTTCTATGTATTGTGGCAATGCCAGTATTCTAATACCTTTTTTGTCTTCTATTGTTTCTGCAGCGGTGCAAGCACTTTGAGATCGGCGGAGACAAAAAGGGGAAGGGAACTTCTCTATTTTAATTGCATTATTTTCATGTTATATGTTATTGTTACAACTTTTTTTTTGATACGAATGGGATGTAGTTGTTTTAGTTTTGATTGCTTCAGTTTTGACGGCATTGCTTAATGTTGATGTGTATGTAACACTCTTATGATTAGTTGATGCAGGATTTATGTTTAATGCTGCCTTTTACAATATGTCCCTTGAGTTATAATATTGTAGGATGTGAATTTGCTGCATATTGCTTCATAGCCAGCTGTGCTGAATGCTTCTTTGCATTTTGTGATCTTGGTTGATTTTATTGTATCAAATTGTTGGTGCTGTTTTTCAAGGTGTATATTAGGGGGTGCCTGCCTTCTCTGCAAACGTGTTTGATTATTTGCACAAATGTTTGAATTGCTTTGCACGGTCAAGTCTTAATACTGTCTACTTTAGAGGCTTAAAGTCCGTTGAAGGGTGCTAAGTAATCTTGTTTGTAGGACTTATAAGTGGGAATTTGATTATGTGCTCTTTAATTGATGCTGTTGGTCTATTACTTGTAGATAATAAAAATGATGAACAAACTCAAATACAGTTAGAATTCGCAAAATCAATTAGTTTGACAAGTTGTAAGTTCCTTTTAATATGTAGTTAGCTTTGCTGTGAGCTTTATTGAATTTTCTCATCTTGGTATGTTATTTGAATTTGATTTTATGTTGCGTATTTGATACCAGTCTATACCTAATACACACTCCAAATGTTGAACAAACTGAAAATCAATTAGAAGTTAGCGTTGCCTTTTTGTTTTTTTTGGCTGCATCGGAAATAATGCAATGCCACTTCCATGTATACTTGGTTTGGACGAAGGAAACCTGGGGGTGGAGATGAACTTGTAAAATTTGTTGACAAAGTGCATAAAGGAAAATGTATCCGACTTATATTAAGATATATTTTTGTCCACCTTTCATTCCAAACATAATTTTGCAGTTTTACCACTTAAGAATTACTTTTTTTAATGAATAATCGCTTTGTTAAATTCGTTTGGAATAAGGTTCAATTTCTCCCCTTTGGGCGAAGGTTCAGTTAAGCTCTTTTTAACTTTTATGGTCAATTAAACCTTTTTTTAAATTTCAGTCATTTTAGGTCAATTTAACCCTGTTTAACATTGAATCAATCAGGTGTGCCACATTCAAAGTAAATTCTTTTTAACTTTTATGGTCAACTAAACCTTTTTTTAACTTGTACTGTCATTTTAGCTCAATTCGACCTTGTTTTACATTCGCAATCGAAAACCTAATCGCATTGTTCGCTCTGATGACTATAACAACAGTGTTTTTGACCATCATCTACTTCACAAATGGGTGTGCAACATCTCAAGTTTGAATCTCATAATTTCAAGTTTAAAAACTAAATAAATCTTAAGAAAAAGAAAAAAGAAAATGGAAGAAAGAAGAAAAAATGGGCATCTTGATTCGTGCGAGTGGAGGAAGAGAAAGGATGAGAAGAGAGATAATGGACCAGTGCACAAATCTCTAATGAAAGCCACACTGCCTTCCCCATGATCTCTGAACTCAACATCTCAACCCGAGGCCCCTTCCCCAACTTCAGTATTCATTTCCAAAAACCAGGCTCTTCCTTGCCTCAGAACTCATTCGAAAATCCACTATAACTATTTCAATTAAGGCCACGGTCATGGCTGACACCGTTTATGTCAACCCAGAAATTAGTTTCTACGACCTGTTAGGCATATTGGAGAGTGGAAAGTTAGATAATGATGATCTAGTTCTTTAACTTCCATTCTTTGAAGATCAAAGAAATAATAAAGTCCAAGTTGGGTTTGATAGATGTCCATCAAATACCAACTTGAGAAGGGATGTACAGTTATGCTGTAGCTGGAGTTAGTTGAAGCTGGAGCTACAGCTTGGAGTTGGAGCTTAAGCTTGTTGCAATATTGGAAGCTGGAGCAACATGTTTGCAGCATCTTACTGACGCAATATACTCTGCTAACAACTTCCTTTTGCACCTCAAGACAAAATTTTATACGGACCAAAACGTTATTGACTTGTACCAAGCAATAGAATTATGGCTTAAAATTTTGGAGTAATTTAGAGCTGCGATAATTGACGAAAATTGATGTTTGGATTCTAGCAAGCATTGGGGGGTCGAAGCGGTTCAGAGATTTAAAATTTTTCGGAATTGTCTCTAATCTTTGAAGAATTTGTTTTTGAAAAATCAATTCCGTTTCAAAATTTTGAAACGGTTTGGTTTAGTTACTTGTCAAAATTGGGACAGTTTAATTCGATTTTTTTATTCTTTTAATATGATTCAATATGGTTAAGTACAATTTGAATATTTTGTACCTCTCGCTTTTAATTATCAATTTTTCATATAATTAAAAAATAATTAAATGTATCACTTTTTTAAAATAAACAAAAATTAAATAATATATATTATTATATTTATATCCTAATTGAAATTTAAAAGTTCAATTCTAATAGATTGATTGGTTTAATTAGTATAAATTTTTTTTATTTAAGAAAGAAATTCAAATCATTTTCGAGTTTTAGAATCAATTGGGTCACTCATAATTTTAATTTTTTAAAATAAAAAATTTATTTTAAAATATTAAATAAATTTTAAATATTTTAATAATTCCAATTCAGTCACTTGATCAGTCAAAATCAGATCAATTTGAGTTTATCTATAGGTCAGATCAGATTTAATTTAAACATTTTCAAGTCCTTTTAAATTTGAATCAAATTTAGATCATTTTTTTTTTAATGGATTTAGATCAAATTTTCAGGTTGGATTAGAAAAATACGACTTTAAGATACAATTTCACTTCTCATTTTCAGAAATTCAAAATATTTTTTTTATTCCTAATCGTTAACTCTAGATTGAGAATTATCAATAATAAGATTTTAACTCTCATCATTTGGTTTAGTTTCAATACTAGAGTTGGATTATTACGAATAAATTGAATTTAACATAAACAATTAAGACAGATGAAAAATGAAAATAAATGTCCAATGAAAATTTTTGCCCTTTAATATGAATTATGTACAAGACACCAATCATGAACGTAGAGGGCTCAAATTCTATGATACACATAAATCTTTTGATTGCTGCACATGATTGGCATGGGATTGATGAAAGATATGTTTTTCTGATACGAACAAGGTTTGATTAGATTCATTACCCGTATGTTTGAGAATAGTTGCTCAGATCTATCAAAACAAGTATTGGAGTTTTGATCTTTAAATCTCAACTAGACCTATAGAAAACTTGTTTCTAGCAACTTAGGTTATAAAGATTCACAGTTGTGTTAACCCAAATCCTAAATCAACTAAGCCAATTTAAGATCAGAATTAACAAGTTTGTGAAATTATTAAGTCTTCACTTAACAATCTCACCAAGTCCACTCAAGAACTCAAGAAGAGAATTTAATCTCACAAGCAAAATTGCTAACAAAAATAATATTGATTGATTGTATCCCTTTTGGCAGAATGTGAAGGCTATTTATAGCCTTACAATGCTTAATCCAAAACCAATTAGGATTTGGTGTACATTCCCTAACAGAATTCTAATGTAATAAGGAAAAGACAATCCTAAACTAAATAGGAAAACTAAAGAAACATTATGATTGGTCAACAAGATTAGACCAAGATACTTTCCTAACTAAAGAACAACTCTTCCTAAATAAAAAA
>CATIWR010085241.1:0-10275 GCA_949677035.1 Omphalea diandra | reverse complement strand
TTGTCCAAAAAATTAAGAAATTAATGTTTATATTTGTTATAATTAATTAATCGATTATTTTGTAGAATAGGCCCATGTCGAACCATGTTAAAATTATTATTTTTTTCGACATATATTTTTGCGATCTTGTTATTATAAAGTTTATAAATTTTAGAAATATTAAAATGAAAGACCTATCTATAATCATTGGTGAAGCAGTTGATCGCATATTAGTGTACCTCTATTACTTATTAATTTTTAAAATAATAATTAAAAATAATAAATTCAACAACTATCGTCACATCAAAAATTATAAAATATATATTTCTATATACTTTTTTTACATGATCTTGTAGATTTGGCAGACAAAGAAAGAAAACTTCCTTAGAGATGAGCAATAGTTGGTGTAGATGATGGATGGGAATTCATGGAGGAGCAGAACTGCGGAAACTCTACGAAGGAGCTGTGAAGTGGAAGAGTGCAGCAACGCTGGAAAGAGAGGAAAGTGGCGAGACGTAAATAACCAAGAAAAAGGAGGTTTTTTCAATTTCGGAAAGCCAAAAAGGGCCTCTAGAAGATAAGAAAAGGATTTTATTTCTGTATTTTTATAATAAAATATTATTACATATACAATTGAAATAAAAAAAAAAATTATAAATTTTTTAAAAACGTTTGAAAGGTATCATTCTTATTTTTATATTTTTAATTTTTTGAATTAATTTTAACTTGTACATTTATTAAAATTTAAATTTTTAAAGATTAAATTTTAAAATATATCTTGGCAATATATATAATTTAAATTTCATTTAATTAAAATCAAAAAATTTTTATTAGAGTGATATACATACACATTTGAATAAATAGGTGAAAAAAGGGAATTAATATTAATTTACTCATGGACTGAAGATATTTAAAACTTAAAGAATTAAAAATCAAATAATTAATTCATGAATTTATTTAACTCTTTTATTTATATACAATTATAAATATTAATTTTATATAATTAATTTTATTTTTAAAATTAAAAATATTTATAAAAAAATTAAAATGAGTATTTTTTTTAAAAATGATACCTCATATATGGAACACTTTCTTTATATTATTTACTAAAATTAAATTTTATTACATATTTAAATTAAAATTTAATATTTATTAATTAATTAATCTTAAAAATTAAATATATCATAATTAGTTAAATAATAAAAATAAAAATTATATATATATATATATGATTATTTCAATCTTATATATATATATATATATATATATATATATATGATCATTTCAATCTTACTTATCATTAATATAAGATAAAAAAAAAAGTTAAAATTAAAAAAATAGAAAATAGAAAATAATAATCATTGAAAAATAATTTGAAATTATGTATTAATAAAAAAGAATTAACTTTCTTTTTACTTTGATTATATATATATATATATATATATATATATATAATTAAAAAATATAAATTATAAAATAATAATCATTGAAAATTAATTTGAAATTATGTATTAATAAAAAATAATTAACTTTCTTTTTACTTTGATTATATATATATATATATATATATATTAGATAAGTGTTTAGGCCTTAGTTGTGGACTGCATGTGACATTTCAGATAAACTTTAAATTTGATGCATCAAAATTGATTAATTTTTTGTTTCAGTTATTACATAGATGTGTTAAAATATAAATACTTTGCCCTTAATATTTTGATTCATTATTATCCCTTCAAGCATTGAAATATAAAATGATTTACTTTCTTTTTTCTCTTTATTTAACATATTAAATTTTAGCACTTCAATTTATCTAGAATAAATGGTAAAACAGTCATTTTAAAAAATTATTGTTATCTTTGTTTAGCTAATTTTATTAAATTCAAATAATATATCATTCTCCTTTGCCTTTCGCATCTTCTCTGATCCTAGCTAAACCAATCATGGGAGTTTTTTCCATTTTATGGTAAAAAAATAAGTTAGTAAAATTTGCACCACTGTGAATGGTGCAACATCAGTTTTTGTAAATAATTAACACAAATGCATTGACTTAGTTTCGAAATTATAATTTTATTTTTATTGTAAATTTTTTTTTATAATTATGTATTTTTATTAATTATTGAAAATTTTATTAGATATAGTAATTATGATTTTATTCTCACTATAAATTTTTTTCGATAACTATATATTTTTATTAATTATTAAAATTTTTATCAAATATAGTATTATATCGTGATATAAATTAAAATTTATATAGACATGTTTACTTGAGATACCCAGATTAAATAAAAAAGCACTATTGCATCATTTAAAATAGACGCAAGTTGTTATACGGAGCAGTTGTGGAGCAGAATTTTGATTGTGACCACGTTACCTTCTGTCCACATGGATAAATTATTTGCTGGTCTTCTAATCAGTATAATTAAGGATTTATGAATTCTCTTTTAAGATAAAATGAAATCTAACTTAATTTTCTATGAATTTCTTTTAAAATAAAATGAAATCTAACTTAATTATACTTTGTTCTAATAAAATTAAGATTAAAAAATAATCTTATATAATTTTTCCGATAGCAAAGGATTTATTTTTTTATAATTTATTCATTTTTAAATAATATTGTGTGCATGTGCATTGCATTGTAGCATAATACACTTATACCTATTTACACACTTTAACGTAAGGAAGAAAGAAAATAAGGAGGAAAAATAAAATTTTATTTATTTATTTTTCTCTCTCGTGTTTGGATAAAGAGAGAAAAATAATTTTATTTTTCTTTATTTGAGAAGCAAAATATAGAAGAAAAGAAAAATATTATTTTATATATTTTCTATTTTACCTTTTATTAGAGAAAACAAAAAAGTTATCGGCATAATTGTAATTTTATAAAAAATTTCAATCTCTCACATTTTATCTTCATTTTGGAGAGAATATAAATAATGTAAAATAATGTTTATTTTCATTCCCCCTTTTATTTTCCTTTCTTTTTCAAACAAAGAAAAATATTTTTTTCCCCTTATTTTTAACTTTATTTTACTTCCTTTCTTATTTTCTTTCATCCCAAACACACAATAAATGTGTGACTACATATAAAAGAATCAATCCCTTTATCTTCAACCAATGTGGAATTTCTATTTTTAAAAATATTCAACATTTATTTAATTTTACTTTTGTTTATTAGCATTCAGTAATTGAGCATTCAAATGTTGAAATAAAGTATTTAGTAAATATCAACACTTGGCATTTAAATTTAAAAATTAATGGTCGATATTTAAAAAATATAATTAAATATTAAAAATTAGTTCTTTTAGCATTTCAAATTTTTTTCTAGTATTAATTTTATATTCATCATTATTTACTATTATATAAATTTATACTTTATATAAAAGTAATTAATATATAAAAATAATTATCTTTTTTATCATTTTATAATATAATTACATATTCAATGGCTAAATTACTAAACAATTTATATTTATTAATCATTGATTATTGATCATTGAACTCACCGCTAACCATCGATCGTTAATCAATCACAATTGATCACTATTATATTTTTTAAATTATTTCAAAATTTTTACTTTTTTATTACATATTGTTGGTAATTAGGATTAAAATAATTATAAAATTTTTATTATTTAGTATTAATTTAATTATGATAATTTAATCAATTTTTAATATTAAATATACTCTATATTGGAAGTTATTAGCTTTAATTTATATAAAATAAATAACGAAAAGTTTTAAAAGTAAAATCTTCAAATCACTCATTTAAGCAAATTCTGTAAAGATTATTAAATTTTTTAAAATAATTTTGATTTACATGAAATTAATATTTGTAATTTCATAAAAATATAAGTTAAATATATTTAGAAAAATTAATAATTTAATTTAATAAGTTTTAACATCAAAGATAATTTTTATTTTAACATATATATTATAGAGAAGATATATTTTGCTTGACGCATGAAAAAACAATTATTTTTTTAATAATTAAAGCAATGCTAAAATTACTATTGAAGAATCCATGTACCTATTGAAGTTTATTCATTATATATTTGATCGCATAGGATTTGATAAAATGAATTAAAATCATATATATCTTGATATTCAATCTTTTAAAATATTATAATCTAATTAATTTATGCTAAACTCAAAAAAAATACATTAACAAATATTATAACTTTAAGTTAACCTATTTTAAATTAAAATCATATTCTTTTCATTAATAACACTCTTCTTCATTGTGATATCTATAGCAATTAAATATTTTTTGATAAATGTATTTTTTTATTAAATTAAATAAATTAATTGTTAATGTTTATTCTTGATATCAATGTGCCTTCAAATCAATTCAAAACATATAATTTAGAAAGATTTTTGAAAACGCTAAACAAAATGGAAACACTATTATGGTTTGCGCGAAGTGGCTTCACATTTGATTGTTCGTGCCAAGCAATGCACCATTAGAGATGAAAACCATAGAATCGATTCAGTCAATTTAGTTCATTTTAGATATAATTTTAATTTGATTTGATTTTAAAATTTTAATTAATTTAATTTAATTTAATTCTTAGATAAAAAAAATTATGATTACGCCGAACTAAATTGAATTTATTTACAATTAAATTAAAATAGATTGAAGTTATATTAAATTCAAATAAAATGATTGAATTCTATTTAAAACTCATTATGTATATTAAAAATATATAATTTGTATTAAAATATTTTAAATATATTATAAAATTATTGTTTATATTAAAAGTATTTTAAAATTATTTTTTAAAAAATTCGATATGAGCCTTAAGTAAACTGAATAAATTTAGTTTCAATTGATTTGACTTAGAATTTTACTTGATTGATTTTGATTTATATTTTTTCAAAATTGGATATTTCTCTATTTATTAATTCAATTTTAAACCAGAGGCCAACTCTTAAGTATGAGGTAGGTAGAAAATTTTCACTATTTTTTTCATGGGATAGATGGAAGCATTCTTGTGCACCATTCATGGTAGGAATAAGTATTAAATTGATTTTGATTTATTCAATTTAGTTTTTTATCAAAATTAAATAAATTAAATTCTATATTTAAGAATTGAGCCGAATTAAACTATTTTCTGAAAAATTGAAAATTAAAAATTCATATACTTACAAATTGAATTAAATTTATAAAATTTCACTTTTATTCAATTTGATTTGATTTACATATATTTTAAATTAGTTATATTCAAATTGATCTGATTTATTAATAATTTTAATCTATTTGATTTATTTAGTGTTTTATATAGAAAAATAAATTGAAACTAAAAACTGAATTAGTTAAATTAAAATTTAATCAAATTAATTTACACTAAAAAAATTAAATGAATTAATTAAATAATATCGATTCAATTGATTTTTTTTTAGTTTAGTTGAGTTTTTGCTCACCTAATTCATATTCAAACATCGCTGTGTTTATTTATTTTTTATTAACGCAACCAAAACGCTACTCTAATTGACGTGTTTGCGATGCGTGCTGTCATTTAGCGACATGTACTTAACATGGAAAATTATTTTTGATATTATTCTAAAATAGTAGATAATTTTTGTTTCCATCATATAATCTTAAAAACCCCGCTGCTTGTTTAGGAGTGCATTGCCCAAACCGGGATCTAAGGAAAAAAACCTTTATAGGATTCTTACAAGAAGAACATGGGAAGTTTGTTTCGGTGTTTTTCATAAGTCCAAGTGCTACCAAACTAAAATCTTCAGTAACGTCTGCTTTTCATTTTAAATTTACTTATTTATCAGTTCTATTTTTTATTCACATTAAATAGCATGTACCTTTTTCGTCCCACATCGGAAGTGTTCTACTAGGTTAATTTTTTAGTACTGCATCAGATTTTTTCACAAATTTGTGTTTATTTTTTCAGATTCATATAATTTTATTACTTTTCAACTTCACTAAAATTTTTGATTTTTTTCTAAGAATGACTTCTTTTATAGAAGTTATTTTTTTTTTTTTATGAAATTGATTATAACTGTGTTTTTTACCAAAAATAAATATCATTTTTAGATCAAATTCAATATTAATATAATTTATTATGAGTTATTCAATCTCTTCATTAGCATTTTTCAAAAATATAAGAAATGAAATGTGAAAAAAAAGTGTAAATTATTAAAAAAATATAGATATATATATATATATATATATAGAATAAATATTGAAGCACATAGTTATTACATTACATCAAAACGTACTACTAAGATAATTATCAAAATCAACATCAATTATAAAAAATAAATAAGATTACAATAATCATTCAAGTATTCAAAAAATAAATATAAAAAAGTATAAAATTTTATCGCGTGTTTTCCTCTTTAACAAATATGATTTTGTGATTTGTTTATTAACAAAACTTTATCTCATGATATCATGTCGCTTACAAATTAGTACTAAATTTATAATTGTGTTATATTCTTCTAATCTGATATCAAATTTTGAACATTATTTTTAATTAATTATATATTTAAAATTTAGATACAAAATTTGTTCACTTTAAATATAATTTTTTTTTTGTTTACATTCAGTATATATTTGAACAAATTTTATAATGATAGAAATAGAATTTGTTCAAATATATGTAAAAAGTAAAAAAAAATAAATTTTGTATTTAAAGTAAAAAAATTATGTACAAAAATATATAATTAATTAAAATAATATATAGAATCTGATATCAGCTCAAATGAATGTAACAAACTTATAGATTTAATACTACTTTGCAAATGACTTTATGTTGTAGAGTCAAGTTTTGTTATGTTACAGATTTAATACTATTTTGCAAATAACCTTATACCATAGAGTCGAGTTTTATTAATAAACAAACTACGATATCATATTTGCAAAAATCATAAATTAAAATTTTGTACTTTCCCTAAATAAATATTTTTTCATTAATTTGTCTTGAATGTATCAGCTAGAAATGGATTGCTTCTATCTCGTGTGTAATAACCATTTTCATTTACAAATCATGGCATTCATGTCCAAAAATATATATGCATAAATGTTTATTCATCATACATACACAATCCAACATGTATTTAATATACATATATGTTAACTAATGTTCAAGGCTAGAAACCATAATATGGTTCCTATCTAAATATATGTATATGATACAATGAGAGAGAGAGAGTTGGAAATCAGCTGACAACCTGTGATCCATGTGTCTCTATGTAAAACTCTATGCACTAAAGTATCCAAACATTATGTTTCAGTATTTAAAAAACATAATTGTGATTTGATGAGTTGCGACTCAATGATGACACAACCAATAATTAAATATCATCATGATACATTACAAGTATAACAATTGACTATGCAAGTGCAAATGCAATATATTGATTTTTGTTGTGACCTTGCAAGGCAAACATTGCTTTTGGGAATTCATGTGATTCAAGTGACATTTGATTTTGTTGGCCAACATATAACAAGTGAATCATTTGATCAATAACATGTGCCAATAAGACATATTAGTCTCTTTTCCAAGTGATTTGCAAGTGTTTGACAAGTCGGTCACAACATCCTTTTAGTTTCATATGCACGTGTTCATTCGCAATGGTATACCAAATAATCATTAAGAGCATGTAAGTCTCACTTGACTTGTATTGACATGTAAAGTATAACAATTCAATCACATATACATGTAATAGAATATAATCATATCATAAAATTATCATACATACACATTAGAATCTATTATGGTTTTTACTCACCTTTTGACGTGACCAACCTTTATGGTAGGTTTGGTTCTCTCTCTACTGCTTCCTAAAAGTGTTGAGATCCTAACATTTGATACATATATGGTTAAAAGTTTGTCAAAATGATTATGAATGTTTGGTATGCAACTATGACATGATTCATGCAAGTGTACCTAGTGTTTATGCATATTTTCCTTATATGACAGTCTAACCTTGCTACACTCTCACAATAATAACTCTAAATATACTTATCCAAATGACTTGATTCTTTTTTTTTTAAATAAACTAGACACATAATGATACAACATATTCAAATTTCAGATCAATATAAGACATATAGAAAATATGATGAATTTTGGAATTTTTCTATGTTTCAATATCATCTCAGTATTAGTGCGTCTTGCATTCTTGGGTATATCTCAAATTGTACAAATTCAATTGCAAAAATGATCTACCAAAAGTTACAAAACACATAAATGAACATTTTTAATGTTTTAATCATTGTCTAATTCAGTTTATAAAGTCACCAAAATAAATGACCAATCTCGGGGTGTGCAGGTTTTTAATATGTTGACAATCAGTCATGATGAAAGTACAATATCTCATCAACCATGTCAAATTTGATAAAAATATTTCCTAGGCATGTAGATCAAACATAAATATACAACTTTCAAGTTTATCATATCATCAAATTCTGAATTTATGGTCATCAAATTCTTGAAAAACAGAATTAAAAGATAGATGAGATTTCAATGGATTCAGGGTTAGTCATAATTAATGAGCCATATCTCTCTTCACACAACAAATCAAGCAAACCGCTTTATAGATATTTAGAGTAGATATAACCCTACAAATATTATGTTTTTCACTTTGTCTAAATCAACACATAAGGTCATCAAAATATATGAAAACAGAAAGACTGAGGAGATTTTGATTGGTTATGAACTAGCCCTAATGAAGGAGCCATATCTCATCACACACACCAAATTAAGAAAAAACGTTTTACATAAATTTAGATGAGGCATAAAGCTCCAACTTTCATATTTTACACTTTCCCTAATTTCTCTTCTAGTGTTATAAAATCATGGGTATAAAATTATACTCTAACAACAAAACCAACACAATTAGCTTTTGTTTCTCTTGAAATTTAACTTCCATACATGAGCTCTACCTCAAATACTCTATAATTCTTAGTAACCATGTGTGATTAACATGTCATGAGGGAGTAATTTCATGTGAAAAGAAGATAAATTAACTTACCTATTCTCTCATAACCAAAAAAAGATTAGGATTCCTTCCTAGGCAGCTCACTCCTCTCCCTCTCCTTCTTCTTCTTCTTCTTCCTTTCTTTTTTTCTTCCTTAGCTTTCTCTTTCTTTTGCTGCTCCTCATGTTTATCCTCTCTATTTTTTTGCTAAAGGATGAAAAGTTCAATTTGTAAACCTATTCTAATAAGATAAAATCATGGTGTCTCATTTCCATTGGTTGTAAATTCACTTTTTCTCTTTTAGTCCATCTTCTTCACTCTTTCATCACCTCCATCCATCTTGTAATCCCCATATGCTCTTTGATAAATTTAAATAAGCTCTAAGACACTATTATTTATGATGTTATAACATGCACATAACATAAGATAATTTTCTATGTAACTATACAAACATTACATATATGTTCAAGTGTCCCAAATGCAATGGTGCAAGTGTCATCGTTGTGTTTATCTAATTCATATATCTAAATGATCATTTATCCATTGCATATGTTCATGTGGAATTGCAAATCATTTATATAATAAATATGTTCATGTAAGAATGTCAATGAATGTGGATAAGGATGTTACATTTCTTCCCCTCTTATGAAGAATTTCGTTCTCAAAATTCAATACTAGTAAACAAATGTGGATATTGTTGTTTAATGCTTTCTTTGGTTTCCATGTAGCCTCTTCTTCTGAGTGGTTTCTTTATAACACCTTAACCAAAGGGATTTATTGATTTCGTAATTGTTTTGTCTTATAACTAATGAATTTCACTGGTTTTTCAATATAACTTACATCATCTGTAATTTTTATTACTGGATTCCTAAGTATATGTGTAAGATCAGACTGATACTTTCTGAGCATACTCACATGGAATACATCATGAATCTAAGTCATCTCTAGTGATAGTGCTAACCTGTAAGCCAATGGACCGATTATTTTAAGGATCTCATATGGTCCTATGTATCAAGGACTCAGTTTTCCCTTCTTGCCAAATCAAATTATTCCTTTATATAGTGAAACTAGAAGGAACACTTTGTCTCCCACCTCATATTTCATTTATCTTCTGTGTTGGTATGCATAGCTCTTTTGCCTGTCTTGTGCTGTTTTAAGTTTGCTCTTGATTACCTTCATTTTGTCCACAGTGTTTTGCGCTAGTTCTACTCCTTTGAAAACACGCATCCCTATTCATCCTAATAGATAGGACTTCGACATTTTCTTCCATATAATACTTCATATAGTGTCATTTGTATACTGCTATAATAATGATTATTATAAGCAAATTCAATCAAGGCAATATATTCATCCCAT
>CATIWR010085235.1:0-22253 GCA_949677035.1 Omphalea diandra | reverse complement strand
TTCACCTTCCTCTTGAATTTGAATGATGTGGTTCAGCCCTAGACACTCAAGAATCATCAACAAAGTGTTTAGACACAAAAAGAAATGAATTGGAATCAGAAACAATGAAGAAATTGCAAGAAATAAGCTAAAAATCAAGTTTCCTTAATTTAAGGAAATTTTGTGGTAAACTTCCAAATTTCAAGGAATTTCTTGAATCAAATACTTCAATTCTGCAATTAAGGATACAAGAAGGTTAATTCATAAAGAAAAAGTTTATTTGAATTGAAAGAAACAAAGAAGTCCAACTAGAACAAAGAAACAAGCTTATTTTGCAAAGTTCCTTAATTTAAGGAAATTTTGTAAAAAGTATGTAATTTTTTTGGAATTTTTTGATGAAATTTGATATGGGATGTTGAATGAAGCTAATTTAATGATGGAAAGTGAAAAAAAACATATTGGAACTCAATTGAACAAGTAGAACAAAATTGGTGCTAGAATTGCTCAATTCACTATTTTCCTTATTTTAAGGAAATTTTGAAAAGCAATCTGTTCCAATTAGATTGTAATAATGCAAGCACATTTTTAAATGATGAAATACACTAATTTAAAGATGGAAATCAAAGAAAAATAGAATGGAAACACAATGGAATAAGAACAACTGAATTAAACAATGATAAAGTGCTAATAGCAATTTAGGAGTTTTTTTTTTGTGATTTTCTTTATGCAAACGAACCAGAATTGAGTTCTATCACAAAAGCATGATTAATATGAGAAGACAAACTAATTTGATGGGAGAACAAAAAAAGAAAACAGACTGGGACAAGATATAACAAAAACAAACAAAATTAGAGCCCTATGATGGAGATAGGACCCGATTTGATCCAAAATCAATAAGAACACAAAAAACAACAAATTTTGGAGATAAATTATTTGATTTGAAGCCTTAGCTCTGATACCAAATGATACAAACAAGGTTGGATTAGATTCCTTACTCGTATGCTTGAGAATAGTTGTCCAGATCTAGCAAAATAAATATTGGAGTTTTGAACTTCAAATCCCAACTAGACCTCTAGAAAACTTATTTCTAGCAACCTAAGTTATAAAGATTCAAAGTTGTGTTAACCCAAATCCTAAATCAATTAAGCCAATTTAAGATCAAAATTAACAAGTTTGTGAAATTATTAAGCCTTCACTCAACAATCTCACCAAGTCCACTCAAAAACTCAAAAAGAGGATTTAATCTCACAAGCAAAATTGCTAACAAAAATAATATTGATTGATTCATTTATTGCCTCTTGGCAGAATATGAGGGCTATTTATAGCCTTACAATGCTTAATCCAAACCCAATTAGGATTTGGTTTACATTCCCTAACAGAATTCAATATTTCCTAGTGTAATAAGGAAAAGGCATTCCTAAACTAAATATGAAAACTAAGGAAACATTATGATTGGTCAACAAGATTAGACTAAGATACTTTTCTAACTAAAGAACAACTCTTCCTAAATAGAAAAGGAAGAGGATTCAAACTAGTGAGGAAATCCTAATGGCATTAGGAAATATTGTCAACTAAGGAAATCTTGCAAGAATCTTTGACTTTGGGCCTTATTTCCTTTCTTGCACGACTTGGGCTTCCTTTTACATGCCTTGGCTGAATCGGGTCACATTTGGATGCTCTCCATAAGTTGGGCTCCATTGTATTAAGTTAAGTGCTTCATTTGAAGAGTTTAAGCTCCCATCAGCTTTTAATTGGCTTCACACATCCTTTGCTCTTCTTAGGCTAAATAAAGTGTAATTCCTTATTGCATGAATGCTCCAATTACATCGTTAAACTTCTTTAGCCTTCCCTTTATGATTGGGCCTTGAAGTTGAAGTGGATCTTTTGCTTTTGCCTTGGTTGTTTACATTAACACCAAAGTGTCCAATCCCTATTCTTCAGTATCTGAAAAATATAATTGCAATTTGGTGAGTCGCGACTCAATGAATAAAAATAATAATCAGATTCTTATGTAACAGGCAACAATCAAATATCATCAGGATACATTACAAGTATAACATTTGACTATGCAAGTGCAAGTGCAATAGATTAATTTTTAATGTGACCATGCAAGGCAAACACTGATCCCGAGAATTCATGTAATTCAAGTGACATTTGATTTTGCTGGCCAACATATAACAAGTGAATCATTTGATCAATAACATGTGCTAATATGACCTATTGGTCCATCTTCCACATGATTAATAACATGTTCCCATGGGACCTATTTTTCCATCTTCCATATGATTAATAACATGTGCCAATGGGACCTATTGGTCCATCTTCCATGTGATTCGCAAGTGTTTGACAAGCCGATCACAACATCCTTTTAGTTCCATGTGCAGCTGCTCATTCACAAATGGTATATCAAGTAATCATTAAGAGCATATGATTATCACTTGACTTGTATTCACATGTAAAATGTTACAATTCAATCATAAATACATGTAATAGAATATAATCATACCATAAAATTATCACACACACATATTGAATCTAATTATGGTTTTTACTCACCTTTTGATGTGACCAACCTTTATGGTAAGTTTTGTTCTCTCTCTAGGGCTTCCTTAAAGTTTTGAGATCCTAACATTTGATACATACATGGTTATAAGTATGTCAAAATGATTATGAATGCCTGGTATGCAACTATGGCATGATTCATACAAGTGGACCTAGTGTTTATGCATATTTTCCTTATATGGTAGCCTGACCTTACTACTTATCTAAATGATTTAATTTTTTTTTCCAAACAAACTAGACACATAATGACACAACATATTAAAATTTCAAGCCAATATCAGACACACTGAAAATGTGGGGAATTTTTAAATTTTTCCCTAGTGCAATATCATCTCAGTCTAAGTAGGTCTTACATTCTTGGGTGTATCTCAAATTGTACAAATCTAATTACAATAATAATCTACCATTAGTTACAAAACATATAAAGGAACATTTTTTATGTTTTACTCATTGTCTAATTCACTCTATAAAGTCACCAAATTAAAAGACCAATCTCAAAGTGAGCAGGTTTGTAACATGTCGACAAACAGTAATGACGAAGGGACAATATCTCAACAACCATGCTGGATTTGGCAAAAATACTTCACAAGTATGTAGATCAGACATAAATATACAACTTTCAAGTTTGGACCATCATTAAATTTTGAATTTATGGCCATCAAATTCTTGTAGAACAAAATTAAAAGAAAGGTGGGGATTCATTCGAGTATAAGGTCAGTCCCAATCAATGAGCCATATCTCTTTCCACAAAACAAATCAATCAAAACTGCTTTACAAGTATTTACAGAGGATATAACCCTACAATTTTAATGTTTTATACTTTATAAAAATCAGAATATAAGGCCATCAAAATATAAGAAAACAGAAAGACTGAGGTGATCTCAGTTGGTTGCGAACCAGCCCTAATGATGGAGCCATAACTCCTCACACACACCAAATCAAGCAAAACTATTTCATATGTATTTGTATGTGATATAAAACTACAACTTCCATATTTTACACTTTCCCTAATTCCTTTACTAGAGTTATGAAATCATGGGTACAAAATTCTGCTCTAACAGTAAAATCCAACACAAATAGCTCTTGTTCTCTTGAATTTCAATTTCCATCCAAGAGCTCTACCTCAATTACTCCATAATTCTCACTAAACATGCATGATTAACATGTCATGAGAGGTTAATTTTAGTTGAGAAGAAGATAAATTAACTTACCTATTGTCCCACAATTAGAAAACCTTAGGACTTTTTCATAGGCAGCCTACACTTCTTCCTCTCCTTCTTCTTCTTCATCTTCTTCTTCCTTTCTTCCTTAGCTCTCTCTCTCTTCTGCTATAACTCACATCTAACCCCTTAATTATGATCCTAAAGGATCAAAAATTCCATTTATAAGCCTATTGTAATGAGACAAAATCATGGTGTTGCATTCCTATTGGTTGGAAGTTCACTTTCCTCTTTTAGTCCCTATTCTTCACTCCTTAAGCACCTCCATCCATCTCCTAATTCCTAGATGCTCCTTATACTTTAAAATAAGCTTTATAACACCATTTTTTATGATGCTATAACAAGTACACAACATAAAACAATTTGTCATGCAACTATACAAACATTACATATATGTTCAAGTGTCCCAAATACAATGGTGCATGTGTCATTGTCGTGCTTATCCAATTCACGTATCTAAATGATCATTTATCTAATGCATATGTTCATGTGGGATTTCATATCATTTATGCAATGAATATGTTCATATGATAATGCCAAGGAATGTGGATAGAGATGTTGCAATAATAATGCAAATAGACTTGGTTGATAACAAGTTTAAGTGTTAAAGTGAATAAGAGATTAAATGCGAAGTCAATTTTGGGTCCCCAATGGAGTTGCCAGTGCGATCGCATCAATTTTTGAAACTATGCTAGAATGAGTGAAATCTTACTTGTGACTTCATTTAATTAACAACCAACAAGGGATCGAGAGGATATGAGGTCTTTACATTGGAAATGATCCAAAAAAATGGCTCGAGTTTGGATCAATAATGGGTTTAGATCAACAGGGGATCCTTTAGGCCTTGCATGAGTTTAAAGCTTTAAGTATATAGGTTATGGTATCAGGGACCCAATATGGGATAATACTTTGGCATTATCCCTAAAAATTCTAGCCACCTAACTTTGTTTGGGACAAGAATCAAAGAAAATGAATTTTAAACCTAAGCTAAGTCAATTTGAAGGCCCATTTTATGTTTAAGCTTATTAGAGATTGGGTTCAAAAATTGGGTATGACTTAGGAATAAGGGTAGGCACCACTAAACTGCTCAAATATTAAAATCCAACCTTCAACCATCTTTGGTTCACTTTTAACATCGTAACTAAGTTATCAATTAGGCCAATTAATGATCCTAAACATGCCTCTAATGCCATCAGGTCAGATAAGACTAGTCATTAATCTAAAGGGAAAGGTGGTCATGCATTACGACAAAGATGTATCATGCATTCCACTCATTCATACATCCATAATTATCTCAAAAGAGGATGGGGGTCATGTGACATGACATAGGGTTATCATGCATTCCATCTATTCATCACATCTATAATCATCATTTTTGTCATCAAAGATGACTATTAAGACTATCAATCATGGTCTAACTCAAACAAGCACCTACACCATAAGGAAATGCAAAATTTACTAACTAAAGTAAATAAATAAATAAATTCAAGCAATCAAATGAACAAATGAAATCATGAAACACCTTACCGTATCTCCATAGTCAAGGTACCTAGGTATGCATCTAAGTTTATAGTAACATAACCTAATATCACATAAGGATCAATATGACATTAAAGCATAAACATATAGATCATGCAATATAAGGAATAGTAAATATGCCATGCAAAACACCTGGAGCACTTAATTGGACAAAGGTGCGTTTACCACTAAAAGAGGTCTTAGGGTTGATGAACCCTCTCTCCTACTACTTTAAAAGAGCTAGGCATTTATATGCAAAGATTAAGGTTATAGGCTAAAACATGCATTTGATGATGTGTACTTAAAAGTAAACATAACCTTTGATGGCTCTCTAGGTCATAAAAACCCTAAGTTCCCCACTTGGTCACTACATAAAAGGTGTCACAATATAAAACATCACTTTGAAGTAAAATAGAAGGAATACAAATCATTTAAACATAATACATTATAAAAACCATTTAAAATTTGACTAACATTCTATTTTTAAAGTGAATAGAGGTTTTGAGCCATTAGGCCTCACTTTATTCTACCAATGGAATGTTTGAACATCGTAAAAAGAAGTTTGGAAAGAGAGAATTTCGAATGAAGAAAAAGGAGTGTTTCAAATTTGTTATTAGGAAAATAGGGTTATATAACCCATAGAGGGGGTTGTATAGCCTAGAATGGTGGGTTGTACAGCCTACATCAAGGTTGTACAACCTTGCTTTTCTAAGTTTTGAAAACAAAGAGAATAGAGGAAAAAGGAAAAAAAAAAAGGGCTTATAGTTACCTTCTTAGATGTTTCGTTACCACTAGAGGCTCATTATGTATTCTATATACTCTAAAATATTTGGGAAATACACAAAGAATGTGAAGTTCAAATCTTGTTCTACCTTGGGAATGATTGGAATGAGTTAAGGTTTAGGGTTTTTGTGCTAAGGGGTGATTATGGAGAAAATTTGCCAGAGTAACACTAGGGTTTCCAAGCCTCCTTTTTTTCTTCAAATGAGGGGGGTTTTATAGGACAAACAGGGTGCATTAGAGCCAAAAATGGTTTTAGTTAAACCCTATTCATTTCTAATCATATAGAAGGATGTGAACGTTTTGGATTTTAGGGTTTACATATAGGATGTACAACCATGGTTGGGTTGTACATCTAACTTGAAAGGCTGTATAACCCTAAGGTTTAAGGGGGGACCAATTCCAAAAGGTTCTCATGTTAGGGTTTAAGGTAAGGTTGTATAGCCTAGTGGTGGTCTGTAAAACCTTGGTTTCTAAGCTATACAACCCTGCTTAATGGATTATATAACCCATTAATCCAAGTTGGCAGTTTAGGCTTTAGGCTTGGCTTGGACTTAGGTTTAGTGGTGGGCTTTATTTTTTTGATTTCTCCAAGGTATCTTGAGGCCTTGTTTCACTTTCTTTGGGAATTTCTTTTCCATTTTTGGGAATATTTTTAGCGATTTTCATCATCAAGCTTACATTATAAGGCCCAAAATCTAATGCTTGCACATATCTTCATATGTCT
Organism: Omphalea diandra; assembly: GCA_949677035.1. Classification (NCBI taxonomy): domain Eukaryota; kingdom Viridiplantae; phylum Streptophyta; class Magnoliopsida; order Malpighiales; family Euphorbiaceae; genus Omphalea; species Omphalea diandra. The sequence goes on along the minus strand of CATIWR010085235.1, from coordinate 15,467 downwards.
AAGCAAAAACCCTTTAATATTTCCTAAGCAACTATTTAAACTTTCTCTACTCCTTCAATTTGATATCGTTAGCAATGAGCAAGATTTTCAGATCCAATTGTGTGCCAAGATTAAATATAATGACATGCATATTAATATTAAATATGCTCATGAAACGATGCATGCTACCATTAGGAAACACATCACATAAGTAAGCAAACTTGTCATTCATTACTTTGAACATCAAAATAATTGCATCATCATCCTTAAAGAGATTAGAGATAAGAACATTAAAGGTATCAAAAAAAGCAGTTTCTTCTGGCAGATTGGTAGGAGTCCTTTCAACATCAGTCTTCTCTTCTTCTTCAATTTTCTTCTCATTAAATATCCCTAGAGCAAAATTTAGATCACTACCTCATTTGGAACCCACTTCCTTGTCAACTTCTATGCCAACCATGGTTTTCACCACTTAATCAAAATTCTGCTTCATCTTTTCATCTCCCAATTCAACCTTCATGAAGCTTTCTTAGAGTGTCATCCCATCTAACTCACTTTGTTCAACTTTATATGATTAACCCTGTGCTTCATCATCATCACCCATATCTTTAATGAAACTCACAATCATGTTCTCAATATTTGCCAAGGTCATTCTTGTGTATGTCCTTTTAATGAATTTGAATAGCTTAGTATATCCCCATTCTGGATCTACAAGAGGTGCATCTTAATTAATCATTCTATACTTCTTCTTCTTAAGATCTTCGCCTATAGCCTATAAGTGCATATCCTCCAAATCTTATTGATGCTCTTCATTAGAAATTTTTCACTTTTCATTTCATGGCTAAGTAGTTTGAGGACCATACAAAATCATAGATGGCCTAATCCCTGAGTATCCTCTATCTCTACAACCTACTTACCTTTCTTCTTTTCCTCACCTCCTCATTATATAGTCTTGGTAAATAAAATAGTCCGCTTCATTGACCTACATTTGAAAGAATGTCTTCTTAAAATCATCCATAGGATCTTCTTCCACATGTTCCTCATATTCCTCAATGGCTTCCTCCTTAACCTCACTAACTATCTCTCCTTCTTTCACAAAGAAATTAGACAAAAGACCTTGAAGATCTTTTATCTTTAGCTTTACTCCCTTTCCATGATAACCCAATCTTCTTCTAGAAGTATGAGTAGGAATTTTTAAGAACTTCTACACACCTTTAGAGTTCTTTCCTAACCCTGTCCCGAAAGAAAGTTCATATTTTTCATGATGCTCATCACTTTCAAATTAATCCATTTATTTGTAACCCTATCTACCTAAAACCTTTAAGTTGTAGGATAAATCAGTGTAGACACAATCTCCCTAACTTTCGCATAGATTATCACTATCCCACCCTTGTATGGGATCTTAACCTTCTGATGCATTATAGATGGTACTCCTCCTAATGGGTGATACCATGGCCTTCCCAATAGTAGTGAAAAGGTGATGGGAATGTCTAACACTGTAAATTCTATCATCTTCTCCATAATTTTAGTTTTTACTATGACTTTGAACACATTGATGGTCGACCTTCTACTATCATCATAGGCTCAAATAATACTATCTAAAATTTTTAGATCTTTCTTCGATGTTCCAAACCTATATAATAACTTTAGAGAGTAAATATTGATCCTAGACCCATCGTCAACCATTATACATAGAGTTCGCTTTCCTTTTATCTAAGTTTAAATGAATAAAGCTAGATTGTGGTCCCTTCCTTTGGGTGGCAGATATTCATAAAAAAAAAAAGTGATCTTCTAACTAGGGCAATCACATTCATTGGTGTAACTTTTTGAGAGAATATCAAACTTGATAAAACTTCAACCATAGCACTTTTATGCTCTGGGAAGTGATGAGTCGTTCCTATTCATTTATTTAAGTTGTCATCTTCTTTAACTACCTTAAAATAGGGTTGTCCTCCTCCTTTTCCTTTACCAACCTTAGGATCTTTAAGAGCCTTTTTATCTCGGTAGTACTTTCCATTCCTAATTACATGATTCACTTATTCCCCTTCCTTCTTTTCATCATTCTCCGCCCATAACTTGATCATTCTGTCTCTTTTCATCTCTTATGTCTCCTTATCTAACCTCTCCTAAGGATTAATAACACCAATAATAGCTATAACTCTCACAAGGAGGTCCTTTTTAAAAGTGACCATCACAACCTCTTCAAGAATCCTATAATCAATCATGAAAGTTCCTTAGTCTGGGGGTGGAATATAGTGATAATTTGGGAGTGGATTGGCCCTTATGCTCGATCTTTTAGAGTCTGGCAGCATAATGGTTTCTTGGATCTCATGCCTTAGTCTATAATAATCATCAGTATTATGCCCAAATTCTTGATGGAAGGCACAATAAACATTTGCATTATACCCTCTTGGTAAGGGATTAGGAGGAGGTTGTAAGGCTAGTGGTTTCAATACCCTATTCTTTTACAACCTCTCAAAGTCCTTGGATAAAGGCATTCTCAAATCAATAAATTGCATTGGGGCTCTTAATGCATTCACATCAGGAGTCATATTCCCCTATCCCTGAGATTATGATGGCACAGTCCTCCTTCCACCATATTGCCTATTTGATTTAAACTATAGCTCTTTAGCTTTAAAAGCAACTTCTCTAAGGTATTCAAAATTATATACCAACATGCCTTTAATTTGGGTGCTTATACTAGGCAAAGCTCATCTAATTATCATTTTGACTTGCTCTTTCTTAGGTGGTTTAGTGGTCACCTAAGAAGCCACCTTCTTCCTTTTCTTTATGTAGTCGTTAAAACTTTCGCCTTACTTCTATTTTAATGATTTTAGGCCTTGCAAATTAACTTTTAGATCTCAACTATAGGCATAATATTTTTCAAAAGCCTCCACCAATTCTTTTCAATCTTTTTTAATCATCCTTGACTGATTGAAATACTAAGTTTTTGTCGAGCCATCTAATGATAACTCAAAAAGTTCTAGCATGGTGTTGTTGGTACCCCTGATGCCTTCATGACCAACACATAAGAACAAATATGGTTCTTTGCATTTTGAATTCCTATGAACTTTAAGAGCTCAGGCATTTGGAAATTGGCCAGAAGCTTTTCAAGCTCGCGGGCAAGTAACTCTTTAATATCAGTTTCTCTTTCCAAACCTTTAGTGTCAAGTGTCTTTTGTATCTTTTCTAATTATTTAACAAGATCGTCGAACTGAGTACTTTCCTTTTCACTTTTTATAAGTTTATCAAAAGCTGCGACAATGCTTCCTACCCTTTTGGCTAGTTTCCTTTCATGATACTCCTTTATCCTAAATAGATCATTATCAATCACCACTAGCTGGGGTACTTCCATAGGTGTTTTTCCCTTATATGTCCTACTAGAAGATGCATCAGTCTTCCTCAAAATCTCATGGATGCACTTATTCACCTTCTTTATAATTCTTTTTTCAATTGTTTGGCATAGGTCAACCCTTATCCTCTCTATTATCTTTGGCGGTATAATTGGCTTCATGATCAATTCTAACTTTTAGATCAAGCTAGGCATTTTACTCTTCCTAATTAGTGAGTTGCTTATTCTCTTTCACAAGGGTTTGGATGGAGCTATGATAGCTACAAAATAAAGGGTATTAGCATGATGCATGAATAAGATAAATAATGCATATATGCATGAAATGTAATTATTATTGCAAGAGATCCTTCTAACCTTATTTCTCCTACATGTGAGGTTTAGAGGCTCTTTTCTAGGGAAAGTCTCATTCTTCTATCATCATGGAATAGAGAATACATGGGGTTACCTCAAACCAAATAGGGTTGAAGTCCCAAAAGAACACATGTACATGCGAACTAATAGATAATAAATGGGAGAGTCAAAAGAAAACTCTTTACATTGCTCGAAAGAGATATACAAGAAAATGGAGAATCCCTTTAACAAAAAAGACAAGGGATGTGTATAATTAATTGCAAATGAAGTGGGAGCATTTACATGGAGGGGTATAGGGAATGCACAAGTGGGATAACTACGTTAAAGAGGAATGGGATAAAAATATCTACATATGGGCTATTTACATTAAGGGGTACAAGTAACATTATATTTATATAAAGGGTATTTAATCACATTTTTTGAGGACGTCAACCCCCATTTTAGAGAAGAAGTACAAATAAAGAAGGTTTATTATTCCAAGGTGTTATTGGCTCTTATATGCGCCTAATGGTTAAGATGGTCGTTGTAGTTGATGGCTCCCACAAGCTTGGGGGACGGTTGTCATAAACCCTCCATTCAATATACTTGAAGGTACTTGGCTTATAAGCAATGAGCCTTCCTTACTATCTCCTAAGCTCGAATGCAGTTTAAGTCTTAAGTTTGAAGGATACATTAGTTTTTTTTAAAGGTAGACCTAGTACATATGGTGAAGTGTGGAAGGTAAATGAATGCAATGGATTAATTAATGCCAAAGATAATATGGAAAAATATAAATCAAAGGTTGAACACGAAGTCAATTTTGAGTCCCTAGTGGAGTCACTATTATGAGCACCATACGAGTTTTAGAGGTGTGCTCAAACTAGTGGAATCTTGCTTACGACTCCTACCTTTTATCGATGAATGGAGGATCAAGAGGACAAGGCTCATACATTAGTATTAACCCCAAATTATGGCTTTTGTTTGGATCAACGAGAGGATCCTTTAGGCTTTATGCAAAATAAAAACCCTTTTTCTAAATTGTGGTCAATAAGGGATCAAGGCGGGACAACACATTAGCAGTACCCCTTATGGAGTATGAAGTTGCCACCTAATTTTAGTCAAGACAAGAATCTGGGCAAGGACAAATTCTAAACCTAGCTAAGTCATTTAATAATTCATCTTTACTCCATTAGCTATTAGGCTCGAAAATTAAATATGACTTAGGGAAAAGGTTAGGCACTCCCAAGTCCCTAAAATTCAAAGATTTAGTCTTCGAGCATATTTGATTCACTTTTTACCATTTTATCCTTATTAATTAATCCAATTAATGCCCTTAGACATGTTTCTAGCACATTTAATCAAGCATATCATCATCAAAGCATTACAACCATACTCAAGGGAGGGGTACATATAATGTCAAATAAAGACATCATGCATATCAAACACTCATGATCATGTATAATAAAGATCACCAAGCATACATATAAAGCCACCAAATCTCTTCCAAGTCAAAGGAACCTAAGCAAATTCAAATTCTATCGTCAATAAAATCCCAACATCTCATAAATCAATGAATAATAATAATAATAATAAAATAAAACATGAGTCATGGGAAATAGAATGTAATAAACATGACATGCAAATGGACTTTAGAGGATGTTAAAGGCCTTAGGCAAAGTATTAACAAATGGAATCCTAGGGTTGTTAAAACCTTCCCCATTATGCTCATAATGAGCTAAAACATCTAAAATCATACCACTAACCATGTGGAAGGCTCAGATATTAAGAAATTTAAGACATAAGTTTAAAAAGCCAATGAGTGCATAATGTATTAATCATAAAAAAAAATGAAAATATGATAAAAGAAGAGCGTCACAAAAGGTTAGTCATTCACCCCAAACTCATTTAAATGATCACCTAAGAAAAGTGGGATGCATAGACAAGCTTTTATGGTGGACGAAACATGCATTAAATTAAAACATATAAAAATAATGGCTTATAAGGTCCCTAGAATGATGAGTCCTTCTTTTAATCATAGCCATAACATCTTCAAAATAGAAAATACCATATAGAGAATATGAGAAATCAAGAAAAATAAGGTATTGAAAACTTTAAAACTAATGAAGAAAAAAGAAAACTAGGACTTTCCTTAGGTCATAACCCTATTTATTTATGAAATATGGATCATAGGTACCAAGACTTCCCCATATTCTCCCATTGAAGCCCTCTAGAAGTCCCAATAAACCTTCAAAGAAAGAAAAAATTGTATAGAAAAGAAGGTGAAAATACATTGATATTCTCAGTGAAAATGGCCTCTGTAGACCAATAAATAGCTTGTACAATCCATTATGCTCAAAATAGAAAAAAAGAAGAATAGGGGAAGAAAGGGGAGGCCCCCAAATACTTTAAGTATTCTTTGATGATTATCTTGCCCTTAGAGACACTATGGTTTGTGATGCAAACAAGCTTAGTTGGCCCATTGAAGATAAGTTTGGAACATGGAACTTAAAGCCCAAAATTGGTGCATGAAGCAAATTAGAATATGTTTAGAACTTGAAATTTAAATGGAGTAATTAACTTGACCCAATAGAGCCCAAGACGAGAAGACAACAAAGCAATAGCATTTGATGAAGGCAAGATTAAAAAGCCCAAAATGTGTTCTTAAGGAGATAAAGCCAACAACAAAGCCCAAAGTCAAAGATATGACCAAGATTTACTTAATTGGCATTATTTTCTTATTCTCTTTAGGATTACTTCTTATTAGCTGAATTCTTCTTCTCCTTTTTGGATTAGGATTTCATTGTTAGTGTTTTATGTTTGTAAGCAACTAAGAAAGATTTTCTTTAGATATTACCTTGTGAAGGCAGAATACCATGTGGACCAATCATAAGGCCTTCTTTTATTGCTTAATTTGTTAAGAAACCTTATTTAGCATTTTTTAAGTGGCCAAAACTTTTATGGTCGAATTTACACTTAGGAATTTAGGGTTTTACTTCTTTATTTTAGTAGTTAGGGTTTCAAATATGTAAGGATATATATATATGCCATATTTGGCCAAGCAAAGGAATTTGATGATTATTTTTTTGGTTTAATTATTGTGTGAGAGTTTATTCTCTTTCTTGAGTTCTTGATAGAACTTAGTGAAGTTGTTAAGTGGATTTCTTAATCATTTTGCAAAATTAGTTAATTATATGCTTAAATTGGTTTTAGTTAATTTAGGTTGAGAATTGACAACCTTTGAATCTTTATAATCAGATTGCTAGCAATAGGTTTTTAGACGTCTAATTAGGGTTTAGAGTTTTTTTAAGCTTGATTCTTAAAACAATCCCAAGAAATTCAATTAAAGGATATGAGTTAGAGAATTCAATCATCCCTTACACGTATCATTTGGTATCAGAGTTTAAGGTTTCCATTATCAAGTAAGTATCCTTTTATGTTCTTATTCAATGTGTTTGCATCTTGTTCTTCTTCTTCTCTTCAATTTTGCCTCATCTTAGCCATTGTGTCCAAATTTGTTTCTTCACTTTGTCTTGCATCAAATCTGTTGTTTCATCAATTTAAGTTTTATTTCATCATTGAATTCCATTCCAAGTCATTTTGCATCATTAAAAATCATAAAATTCTAAAATTGTGATTTGCATGCTTGTTTATCCAAATTCGGATCCAATAACTCTTTTGTGTTCTAATCTATTTTATTTCACATTCAATCATTAAATTAGGTTATTTTATTATCCTATATCAAATTTCATCAAAAAATTTCATAAAAATCTCATACTTTTTCAAAATTTTCTTAAATTAAGAAAATTTGCAAAAAAAGCTTAATTCCTTATTCTAGTTGGATTTCTTTGTTTCCTCCCATTCAAATTCATTTTTATTTATGGATTAACCTTTATTATGTCCCTAATTGTAGATTTGAAGTGTCAATTTCAAGAAAATTCCTTGAAATTTAAAAGTTTGTCAAATTTTCCTTAAACTAAGGAAACTTGATTTTTAGCATGTATCTTGCAATTTCCTTATCGTTTTCATTCCAATTTGTTTTTTTCTATTGGTGATCATCTTTTTGGTGTTTTTGGTATCTAGAGTAGAACCTTATGACAAAATTCAAGAGAGGACAAAATTACCATAATGCCAATATTCCTCTAATTTGGCTTAAACTAGTTATATTGCATTGTTTTGTGTTTTCTTTATTTAAAATATGTAATATGTATTATAAATCTTATAAAAGAAAATAAAGACATCCAAAAAAAAAAAGAAAGGATGTCAAAAAAAAGAAAAGAATAAAAGAAAATAAAAGAAATCAAAGAAGCTAAAATTGCACACAAAAATTCAGCCCATACTTTATTTTTCATAAATTTTTGAGTTTACAACACCAATTTGCAACTTCTAATTCCTTTTCAATCTTGAAATTGTAAATTGATCTCTATTTGTCCTAAACTTGTTTTTTTTCTTCCTATTGGTTCTTAATTCAATTCCCTTGTTATCTAGAGTCATTGTAAGTTTTGAATTGCTTTTTTGCTAAGTAATTAAGAATTTATTTGACATTAGTAACTTTAGTTCCTAAAGAACTTGAAGAAAAGAACCAAAATAGGTAAAAGGCAAGAATGTGTAAGCTCATAAGATGATAAAAGCCAATTTTAAGTTGAACACCAGTATAAGTGCCATCATTTGAGTGGAAATACATAAGAGATTGTTTATGAGGATTTTCTTTTGTTATTTTACTAACCATTGTATAACTTAAAGATGTTCTAGAGTGGAAGCTCTTCATTATAGCCATGCAAGAAAAGATAGAGTAATTAATGGGCAAGGTGGAAAAGATAAAAGATAGCCAACAAACCAACACCTCAAATGTCGCCAACACTAATGTGATGCAACCTAGGTGTGGTAGACTTGTACATAAGGATTATGGTGATTCTATAAAGGATAGCATTCCATGAAATAGTAAGCAAGATGGTAATTTGGGCAGCATAAAGATGAAGATACCTACTTTTCATGGTAAAAATGATCTCAAAGTTTTTTTAGTATGGGAAAAGAAGGTAGATTTTATTTTTGAATGCCATAACTATAGTGAGGATAAGAAAGTAAGACTTGCTGCTATAAAATTTATTAATTATGCTATTGTATGATGGGATCAATTAAGTGTTAATAGGTGCAGATGTGGGGAAGATCCAATTGTAAGTTGGCATGAGATGAAAAGAATCATGAGAAAAAGATTTGTTCATTCATATTGTTATAAAGATTTGCTTAACCATTTGCAAAGACTTATGCAAGGAAATAAAATCGTGGAGGAATACTATCAAGACATAGAGATTGCATTAATCCGTGCCAACATTGATGAGATGAAGAATAAACTATTGCTCAATTTCTTAGTGGGCTTAATAGAGAAATCGCCAATGTGGTGGAGTTACGACATTATGTGGATTTGGGGGATGCCTACCATATGGCTTTAAAGGTGGAAAGTCAAATTAGAGGTAAAACTTCCAAACCCAATTTTCTTTCTTTTAATTGGACTAATAAGTTGAAAGATGTAGAAAAGCCCATTGTAAAGTCGAAAGCTAAATTGTACCGAGGAGGCAAAGAATGAGGGAAGCCCAAGCTTAAGCCCAACAAAATCAAATAATCTAAGTCCAAACCTAATATGGTTGAGTGTTTTAAATGTAGAGGGCATGGACATGTAGCAAGGGAGTGCCTAAATAAAAACTAAATAAAAAGACCATGGTTATTGTAAATGAGAATATTGAATGTAAAGATAGTGATAGTGATGTAGAAACAGATCCCGAAATGCCCCCACTTGTTGTTGTATGTGATGAAGAAAATCTGTTTGAGATTAATAATAAAGAGCTTTTATTTGCATGAAGATCTTTAAGTGCCCAAGTTTAAGAAGATGATGATCAAAAGAAAAACATCTTCCAAACAAGGAGTAGGATCCAAGGCAAGGTATGTTCTTTGATTATTGATGGTGGTTCATGTACTAATGTTGCTAGTACTTACATGGTTGAAAAATTGAACTTGCCTACTCTTAAACATCCTAAGACTTATAACTTGCAATCATTGAACGATAATAGTGATGTTAAGGTTACCAAGCAAGTTAAAGTTTCATTTTTTATGGGCAAATACTATGTCAAGGTTTTTTAATGATATGGTGCCAATGTACGTTAGTCATATATTATTGGCGCGACCATTGTAATATGATAGAAACGCTAATCATGATGGACTTGCAAATACTTATGAGTTCGACTTTCATGGTCAACCTATTGTATTATCTCCTTTATCTCCTTAGCAAATTTATGAGGATCAAAAAGTTTTGAGAGAGAGAGAGAGAGAATGTGTGCATAAATAAGAAAAAGAAATAATTGCATGACAAAAGAAGAGTTGTGGAAAAACCCATGAGAGGTACGAGCAAAATGTGGTAAAAGAAAAGGCCAGAATGAATGCACATAAAAAAAGAAAGGTGCATGTACAATGAAAAGGTGTGCAAAAGAAAGCCCTAAGGTTAAAAAAGAGTTTGTGAGACTAAAATCAATTCTACTAAGGCCACAACCATATTTTTATTAAAAGGCATGTATTACACTACTAACGAAATTTACAATCTTTTATATAGTGCTTTTATGTCTCTTTTGCAAGGTTATGAAGAATGGTTTTTTATGGAGGAGCCTAGCAAGCAAGAAGACCTAACTCTTAATTCTTATAATAATGGTGTTGTAATAAAGAGTGAGGTTGCAAACTTATGTAAAAGAGAGTTTTCTACCTTTTGTTTGGACAATTATACATGTTTATTTATTCTAAACATAATTCTTTTTCTTTTAATCATAGTTTTTGTGTTACTAGGTTTTCTTTTAGCGATGAACGCCTATTTTCTTCTTTAAACTCTTGTTTTCGTGTTTCTTCTTCTTTAAAATGTTCAACTTCTAATATTTTTTTTTGTCTTAAATTTGATTTTAGCAAAGGTAGTTCTTTTAATTCTTATCAAAACATTTTTTTCTTCTTTAAGTAATAAATGTTTCCTTTCTTCTTCTTTTTTTTTTTTAAATGTTTCTAAATCATTAGTTTATGATTCTTCTTACTTTATGCATTGGTTAGGTAGAAAGTTTTCTTTTGATTTCAAGGGTTCTTATGCTTCTGGTTCCTTTTCAAATTCTAATTCTTGGTTTTTGAGTTCTAATTCTTTTTTAAAACCTAAATTTTCTCTATATAGTTTTTTTGTTAAAAATAAGTTTTATAACTTAGTGTTTCTTCATTCTAGATAGAGGACGTCTTTAGGGGCTTCTTTTTATCTTCTTCATTATATTTTGCATTCTTTTACTCTATCTTTGGTGTGTTCTAATCTTGTTTTAGGTTTCATGAGATTAGTCTTTGATCCAGATGGAAGGACTTGATTCATTATAAGGTAATTTCACTTAGGATTCTTTGTTAGTATTAGACTTACGTTTGATTTTTGCTTTCTTATATTCATTATAAGGTAATTTCACTTAGGATTTTTTGTAAGTATTAGACTTACGTTTGATTTTTGCTTTCTTATAGGTCAAGATTTAAGGATGAATCTTTCTAAGGAAGGAGGAAATCATGCAAATAAGCCCAATTGACCCATTGAAGATAATGTCTTGAGCATGGAATTTAAAGCCCAAAGTTAGTGCATGGAGCAAATTAAAAGATGTTTGAAATTTGAACTTTAAATGGAGTTATTAGCTTGACCTAATGGAGTCCAACATGAGGAGACAATAAAGCCATAACAATTGGCCAAGGCAAGATTAAAGAGTCCAAAATGTGCTCTTAAGGAGATAAAGCCCATAACAAAGCCCAAAGTCAAAGATATTACCAAGATTTACTTAGTTGACATTATCTTTCTATTGTCTTTATGATTACTTCTTCTTGGCTGAATTCTTCTTCTCTTGTTTTTTTTTTAGGATTTCTTTGTTAGTATTTTATGTTTATAAGCAACTAAGAAAGATTTTCTTTAGATATTACCTTGTGAAAGAAGAATACCATGTGGACCAATCATAAGACCTTCTTTCATTGCTTAATTCAGTAGGAAATCTTATTTAACATGTTTTTAGGTGGCCAAAGCTCTTATGGCTGAATTTACACTTTTTTCTTTTTTATTTCCATAGTTTAGTTTTTAAGTATGTAATGACATATATATATATATATATGCCATATTCGATGAAGCAATAGAAATTCATCATTGTTCTTTTGGCTTAATTGTTGTGTGAGAGTTTGTTCTCTTTCTTAAGTTCTTGATAGAACCAAGTGAAGTTGTTAAGTGGATTTCTTAATAACTTTGCAAAATTAGTTAATTTTAGGCTTAATTTTGCTTTAGTTAATTTAGGTTGAGAATTGTCATCCTTTAAATCTTTATAATCAAATTGCTAAAAATAGGTTTTCTAAAGGTCTAGTTAGGGTTTAGAGTTCTTTAAACTTGATTCTTGAAATGATCCTTGCCAATTCAATTAAAGCATACGAGTTTGGGATTTCAATCATTCCTTTCATGTATCAGTCTAGTTAATCCTTTGAAATGTAAGGATTTGAATACAAATGAAAGTAACTATTGCTTAAGAACTACCTTAACTCTTTGTATAGGTGAGTTAGGGTTTGGTTTTCTATGTATTTAGGTGGTTTAAGTGGAGATTTGAGGAGAGTTAACATTAAGTTTCCTCTAAGCCTGCCTCTCCTCTTCAAAATTTGGGGTATTTATAAAGACAAACTGGTGTACCAAAGCTAGGATAGCTTTGGTTGCCTTCCATTCTCGATCAACAACAGGCTAGAGCCAAGAACTTTTTATATTTAAGGTTTCAAAATGGTCTATATAGCTAAGATTTTGGTTATACAACCCACTATGTTGGCTATATAGCCAACACTATAAAAAAGATGTGAAATAAAGACAAATTTGTATCCATCGTTAATTATTGATGAACTAGTGATGGTATGGTGATGAAAAAGAATTGAATTAGTTTAGTGATGGATTGGCAAGGAGCAGCGATGAAAGTTTTGCGAAAATAGGTGTTTCATTGCTAATGTGACATTAAAATTCACATATTTTGCTAGTGCGTAATTTAATGACAGAATAGAGAAAAATTTTAGTGATGAAATAATGTTTCATCATTATTTTTTGTGGTAATGTGTGTTATTCCTGTCGATAGTTGTTGTCAATAGATAGTTCCATCAATAACGTATAAATAACGATGAAATTGGCATCCATCACGAGTGGTATATTGATTAGTGACAAATTGTCCTTCTCTAATCTTTACTATATAAATGTTATAACTTTATTAGATAATTTGTTAATTATATATTTGAAATATTGATAATATTTTATAACTATTATGTGATATATATATATATATATATATATATATATATATATATATATATATATATATATATGAATATTTAATATTTGTAAATATTTATATTTAAATATTTACATATTTAATATTTGTATTATTTATATATAATAATTGTATAATAATGCCTATAAGTATATAAAATTATAACATTTATACGTTATATTTATATATAATTTTAATTTATACATTTATAATATAATTATATTATATATACAATTTTTACATAATTTTAATTTTGAATTTTAGTTTATATATTTACTTTTTTACTTTTCATATAAAATTATATAATAATAGTATGTAAATAATATTTATATATAATTATATTATATTATGAAATATAATAATTAGATTAATTATTATGATATTATATTACTTAAAAAATAATTATGTTATTATAACTTATACTTAGTGACAAATTGTGTATGTTGCTAAGTTCCTTTAATGAAACAACTATTGTTTCATTAAAGCTTAATGACAAATTTTGTCCACCGCTAACATCATCCTTATACCCCTGCCCTATTCCTTTTTTGGTTCGCTCTCTCACGACATCCCTTTCTCTCATTTCTCTCCTCTCACTTTCAGTGATCCCTCTGTCCCTCTATTCTCACTCTCCAACTCTCAATCCCTCTCTCGCTTTCTCTTTATCTTTCACTTTTGAACCTTGGTATATCAAAGCCCTAGAAATAATCTCCTTCCCTTGGAAGCCCTAAAAATTTCACCCCCAGTTTCATTGATGGTGTTGTTGCTACCACTGTCATGCCTATTTCTCACTTCAAATATGTTATTCTTCCTTTTATTTCTCTAAATCGATTAGTGGTATGTGGGTTAAGGTTTTTGCAAACATAATTTATTCTCTGTTATTGTAATATCTTCTTTGTTTTGTAAGTTGAAATGTGAAATTATAACTAGGTTAGGGTCATTTCAAAGATAATTTCTTCTCTATGAATTTTGGATTTTTACTCTGAATATTTTAGATTGATGAATTTGATTCTGTGAATTTCATTGTGTGAATTTGATTTTGTGAATTTGCTGGGTGGATTGATTCAACCAAGCTAGGTTATTGAATTTGATTTTGGGTTTTGATTAAGTGAATTTAAGTTTTGATTCTATAAATATTACTCTAGGTTGAATATGTGCTTTTGATTTTGTGAATGTGGTGGATTGAAGCTGCTATTTTGATTCTGTGAATGTAGGATGATGAATTTGAATTTGTGAATTTAGATTGATTTGTTTTTATTATTATTACTATTTCTAAAAAGATTGTTTTTATTTTTGAATTTGGATTGATGCCTTTTTATTTTATTATCACAAAATCAAAATGATGCATTACAATTGTTATTGTGTTGCTTGTTGGCTTCAATTTGTTTCTCATGTCACAACTTATAAAATAGGAATGAATTTTTGGAATTGAAACTAGTGGACTTGCATCAGTGCATTGGAGTTAATAAATTATTTTGTTCAATAATACTAGTGTTAAACACTTTGGGATTTTATCTTTCAATGTGTTGACTTTGTTTTCTTATATAATTTTAAATGTTAAAAATGTTGGAAGAATTTTCTATTAAGTAATTGAAAAAAGATAAAAGAAATGAATATTAATATAATATTTAGGAAAGCATAAAAGAAAATTCCATCACATTATTATTAATATAATGCAAAGTTATGGGTCTAACAAATTGTGTTGTAGAAAGAATGGCGCCCTTACCATTTATATGGTTGAATTAAGAATTATTTAATCGACTCGAAATCCAAACTTATTTCTAGATTTCATTCTATCCTTGATTTTATGGTATGATCTAATTCACTTTGCAATTGAAGTGCTTATTGGAGTAGATTCGTTTTTTGTTTATACATCAAAGATTTTTTAAAAAAATATGGCTATCATTGATATACCTTTAAAGATGATTTGTTATTGTGCCTAATCAATAAGAATAAAAAATGTTATTTAGTTATGTAGTGTAAAAAGTGTAAAAAAAAAAAAAGGATTAACACTTGAAGCCCAATTGAAAGAACTGATAATTTTATCAATTAAAACAATCTAAAACATAACATATTGATTATTGACAAAATTAGAGGTTGTCAAATCCTAGCATATAACAATTAAACACAATAAATAAATACATAAATCTTAGTCAAATTTAGAAACATAAGTAAAACGGTCAAATTAAATTTAAATTGCACTAAAATTCATTGATAGTTGACTTAAACAAGATCAAATAGAGTTCTTAATTGGTATGGAAATACTCATTTTTAGAAGAGTATTTTTCTTAGTAATGGTTATTTTATTTTCTAAAAGAATTAGAATTTACATTATTTGATTTGTATATTTTCTTAAGAATATATAATATTATTTTTAGTTCATTTACTAACATTAGATTATAATATCAAAATAAAGAGGAAAAAAGGCATATAATAAAATGAGGAAATTAAAATCTCTACATTCCCAAATGTGAAAAAAATGTATATAT